>CABHPR010155970.1:0-24380 GCA_902168415.1 Peromyscus melanophrys
TTGGTCCGGGACGCCTGTGGCTGCTGTAAGGTCTGCGCCAAGCAACTCAATGAGGACTGCAGCAGAACGCAGCCCTGCGACCACACCAAGGGGCTGGAATGCAATTTCGGCGCCAGCTCCACCGCTCTGAAAGGGATCTGCAGAGGTAAGAGGCTTGTGGTTTGGCCCCTTTAAAAAAAATAATAGTCCCCATAGTCCAGAAGTTTAGTAATTTTGAGACCATGTATGGTGACGCTTTGTTGATGGTAGCTTGGCAGAAAGGCACATGATTTCAGCAGTCTGGAATGCAATTCAGTGTGTCTGGGCCCAACGAAAAGCGCATACGGAAAAGTGATTCCTGACTAACTTATTGTTCAGCTCTGGAGTCTCGGGGGAATTGTAGGGAACTTTACCATACATTGAATTGAACAGCGGAAAATATGTATAAGTTTCAGCCTGTGGCGGCGAATCTTAACCTTCTCCTCTCTTTTTTGGTCGTCTTTACAGCTCAGTCAGAAGGCAGACCCTGTGAATATAACTCTAGAATCTATCAGAATGGCGAAAGCTTCCAGCCCAACTGTAAACATCAGTGCACATGTATTGATGGCGCAGTCGGCTGCATTCCTCTGTGTCCCCAAGAGCTGTCTCTCCCCAATCTGGGCTGTCCCAACCCCCGGCTGGTGAAAGTCAGTGGGCAGTGCTGTGAGGAGTGGGTCTGTGATGAAGACAGCAGCCTCAAGGACTCCCTGGACGACCAGGATGACCTCCTTGGATTTGATGCCTCGGAGGTGGAGTTGACGAGGAAGAATGAGTTAATTGCAGTTGGAAAAGGCAGCTCGCTGAAGAGGCTTCCTGGTAAGTGGAAATCGAGCCCTTAAGATCTTGTACTGAAATTCACTCTTGGTCTGCAACTTTGCAGAAGCCAGTGTGTGTCAGCATGCCTCTGAGGAGTGTTCCATTTGGTTTGTTTTTCTAGTCTTTGGCACCGAACCGCGAGTCCTTTACAACCCTCTGCATGGCCAGAAATGCATCGTTCAGACAACGGCATGGTCCCAGTGCTCCAAGAGCTGCGGAACTGGCATCTCCACACGAGTTACCAATGACAACCCAGAGTGCCGCCTGGTGAAAGAGACCCGGATCTGTGAAGTGCGTCCTTGTGGACAACCGGTGTACAGCAGCCTGAAAGTAAGTTTCTTCAGGGACTTGACCATGACCCCAGCACGTGGGTGGGATATGAACCTCTCTATTCCAGAAAGAGAAAAGTCCATGATACATTGGAAAGAAATTGCCTTTATGAAACCTAATATTATTGGGCACAGTGGTTAAATGCACCTCTCCCCAAACAACAACAACAAATCACATTCCTGACTTTCTTTGTTCTTTCTTCCAGAAGGGCAAGAAATGCAGCAAGACCAAGAAATCCCCAGAACCAGTAAGGTTTAATTATGCAGGATGCTCCAGTGTGAAGAAATACAGGCCCAAATACTGTGGCTCCTGCGTGGACGGCCGCTGCTGCACACCTCTGCAGACCAGGACCGTGAAGATGCGGTTCCGATGTGAAGATGGGGAGATGTTTTCCAAGAATGTTATGATGATTCAGTCTTGCAAATGTAACTACAACTGCCCACACCCCAACGAGGCATCATTTCGCCTCTACAGCCTGTTCAATGACATCCACAAGTTCAGGGACTAAATGCCTCCTTGGTTCCTAGTGTGGGGTGGATAGAGGAGGAGTATGAGCATCATGGAGACATAGGTGGGGTGGTGGGTGAAGGGGCTCATTGTAGAAGGGATGCCTTGCTCATCATTGAGTAGCATTAAGGTATTTCAAAACTGCCAAGGGGGCTGGTGTGGATGGACAATAATGCAGCCGCAGTTGGGGAATACTTCGCTTCATAGTATTGGAGCACGTGTTAATGCTTCATTTTGGAGCGTGTCGTGTGGATGACGTTCTGTTTTCTGTTTGTAAATTATTTGCTAAGTGTATTTTTTGCTCTAGATCTTTTTTTCCCCTCTTGGTTCTACAATTGTAATAGAGATAAAAAGATTAGTTGGGCCTCGTTGAAAGCCTTGTTTGTCCTCTGACAGAAGTCAATGAAAGGGCCTCTCATTCCTTCCTGGGGGAGGGGGACACTCTGTGAGTGTCCGAGAGGCAGCTACCTGCACTCTAAACTGCAAACAGAAACCAGGTGTTTTAAGACTGAATGTTTTTTATTTATCAAAATGTAGCTTTTGGGGAGGGAGGGGAAATGTAATACTGGAATAATTTGTAAATGATTTTAATTTTATATCAGTGAAGAGAATTTATTTATGAAATTAATCATTTAATAAAGAAATATTTACCTAATATCTGAGTGTTTGCTGTTCAGTATTTTTAGAAACCATCCAAGTTATCAGGAGTAATAGCTTCTGTCAGTCACTCCAACGGGTTTTTTTTTTTGAGGGCCTACTATGTGTCGAACTAGGTGTCCTACTTGGCTAACTGATAACTCAGGAGAGAAAACTGGACAGTGGTTGTCTTTACACATCTTTAAAGGAAGAACGGTGGTATCTAAGTCATCAGTTTGGAGACCTGAACACAGGAATTGTGGGAAGCATAAAAAAGGAAGCTGAAATTTAATTTGTTAACCTAAAACAATGATTTATTTTCATAAGAATTGAAAGGAAAGCGTAGTTCCCAGCTCCAGGGTGATTCTGGGCGTCATGTAAGAAGACATGGGGAAGCCTTTTAATAACCTTTGGCCATAGCTGCTTGGTTGAAGTGTATTTGAAAAGGTCACTGAGTTAGTAACTTCGTAATTTTTTAATATTATATCTAAAAATTAGGGAAGCTGCTTTAACATTTTACCCTTGGCTAGCATGGGGGTGGGCAGGAATCTTGGGGTCTATAGGGTCCCTGGTTAATAGATGAGTTTGAAGCAAAGACTTGTGTTAATCCTAAGAAGCCAGCGATTAGGTAAACACGCTACCAAATGCAAAAGAATGTGAAGAATTTCAGTACTTTCCAATCTCTAAAGGACCAGGGCAACCCACCCCCTTCCTTACATTATATTGGTGGCAGAGGGAGCTTTTAGATAGAGTGGGCTATCCAGAGGTCAAAGGCTAGACACTGAGCATTCCAAAAAGAAAGGGCCTGACTGTGAGGCTAGGAGAGGTAGAGACAGCTGCATTAACGTTTGTGAAGAAAAGCCGGTAGCCTGTGTTAGAAAAATCTACATCTTTAGAGAGCGCTGACAATAAACCTTTTATAGAGAGAAGTTCCCTTTCACCGTCAGTTCTGGCTCCCATTCAAATCCATAGTGAGATATTTCAGTCTGCACTTGAAGAGAGTACTTGAATTTTTAGGCATAAGAAAGTGCTTGGAGAAGTGGGGGAGGGAGACAGCTCTTGGGACTCTATAAGGGAGTTTTCTAAATAGATGAATTAATATTGATGATTTAATAAGGACCTAAAAGAAACACTCCCCAGCATCTGTTTTAGACCTCGCTAGATGAATGCCAGGAAAATCTACGGTCACAGGTCTTCCCTCTGATTTTGGCAGGATCTTGCCTAAAATACTTCAAATTGTACCTTCTGAACTGTTAGTTTTGCCTGCCCCCGGGCACTGGAGTTTTAAGGTACTTGGGATTTAAACACCACCTGGCCTAGTTGTATCCGCAGCTAAGCTTGTCAGTGTGTGATAATAATATGTGAAAGATGATAGAAGGATTAAGACTTTGTGGGGCAGTCCTGTTGGACGACATCAGAATCCCTAAGCAAGATTTACGGTTCCTCAGCATGAATCCTGAGATGCTGCCTCGCATCCAGAGAACCCACAGATGTCTTTGTTGTGCGGAGCCCATAGAGTGCTGTTGTACGGATCCTTTAAATGTGTAGGAAGACAGTATTTGTGCAAGGTATCTCAAAAAAGAAACAACGTTGATAAGAAAAACAGATGATCTTTGAAAAGTCATTCATCTGGTCCAAGTACTTATGGTGATGACGACAAGATGGGACACGGACCACACGAATGCTCAATTAGTACAATGATGAATAAAAGCGAATTGTGCCCACTTATTTCAACAGCAAAGTACTACAGAAATATAAATACAGTAATACAGAAAACAGTGAAGAACCTAAGAATAGTTGAGAATCAAATTACAGTATTCAGACCATATATAAGATCAGCCATGACTGGAGTGGGTCTTGTTCAGCTCAATTATTGTGAAAACAAAAGTCATTGTCTTTACTTACATGGCATGGAAGCTGAATATGTCGGCATGCATTGTGATGTTTATAACAACAATATATCACCAACCACACTAAAGACCTCTCAGGGTTCTTTTTCCAGCCCAGCCCAGTGATTCTGGGATGGTTGCTGGTAGATTTAAGACCAGAGTGTTATAGAATGACCTCAGAGTCTTAGGCATTCTATGAATTTGAGAAATATTCTGTGAGACACGCAGCAGCCCAGAGTGGTCTTCCTGGGATGCTGTTTCATATGAATGCTATGTTCCGGCCATTCCACAAAGAGACGCAACTGAGTCAAAATTAGAAAAGTGTATTTTAGGGTTATTTTTCCAGTAGTGGGAACATATTTGATCTGTTCACAATGTCTTTTCCTAGGCTTTTGGCACCATTGATAAATCTGTTGAGTAATAATCAGCGTGGGTCCAGCACAAGCACAGGACAGAGCAGAGCTGTGTTCTGGGGATGACGATGACAGGTGACTGGGCAGAAAGAATTCCACACTAGACTCTGAAGTCCTGTTTTCTTCGCACTACCTCTGTCAGTAACTCACTAGGCAATTCTGGGAAAGTACCTAGATCACTCTGTCATGTGAGAAAGTGAGAAAATGGCTTTCAGAATTTTTTTAAAAGATGTATTTTGATTTTGTGTGTATGTGTGCTTTGTATGCACGCACGTATGTGTACCACCTGCATGCAGTGCATGTGGAGGCCAAAGAAGGCATTGGATCCTCTGGAACTGGAGTTACAGACAGTTGTGAGCAGGGCACTAAGGCAAAACCTGGTCCTCTGCAAGAGCAGTTAGTGCTTTTAAACCCTGCGGCATCTCTGCAGCCCCAAACTTTAAGCATGTTTGTTGGGGGGGGAGGGGGGAGATGCCCTAGCCATGTATCATATACTCTCTTTGGTGCATTTTTCTTACACCTCCTGAGCTGTTGCCTTACAACACATGGACATGTGAAATCAAAACTGTCCAGATCTTTCTATGATTAAATGTACTCACTTCCATAAAGTCTTTAAAAATATGTTTCCAGAACCCTTTTTACCATCTCACACCCTTAGTTCACGAGGGTCATGGAGGTCGCTGGGCCTCACAATATAGGTCCATACTTTTACCTCACAGAATGCCTCTGAAATCTGTACCTCGCAAACTATACTGTCCCAAAAGTGGATGCTTTAAGTCAAAACACATGTGGTACATGATGATGTATTTGTCCTGTGAATAAGATCATGCATTTGTAACAATTTCACTAGTGATGGTTAACATTCATCTATGGAACCTTACAAAATAAAATTCCATTAATAAATCCTCAAATGTGTTTGTTTCAGAGTGTTACAGTTCCCACCCAGAATCATACTCATCTACATCAACCGCTTTCTCTTCTGTGCAAACATACACGCCTCAGCCACCACCATCTCTTATCTGAATGAACGAATGGCCTCTTTGCTCACACCAGTGTGTTTTCCAAAGGTGGATGCGACAACATCGCCTGTCCTTCCTGTGCCTCTGACACAGCCCACTGCTTCTCTCCGTTCTCACAAATACAGCAGAGTTCTGGAGGGCCCCCCTCCTCTCTTTTACAGATGAGCTCAGGAGACTATGAGAAGCCCAATGCCCCATGAACTGGTCCCAGAGAATGAGTTGACCTGAGGGGGAGCAAGGTCAAGGAACATGTGAGCATCATGTCTGTGCATGAGTAAACTATCTGGAAAGGGAACCCTCCTCCCAAAGTCAGGTCAACTAATTGCCTGTGAATCAGTCATAAACTGCCTGAGTCCTTCCCACTATTCCTGACCCACAGGGAGTGAGAAAACTAGTGTGGCAATTTTAAGGTAGGGAGTTTTGGGTGTGGTTTTATAACAACAGACAAACAAAACATCCATTCTTGTCCTTCAATGATCAGTTCTCTGCAAAAGAACCTGAGTGACTCTAAAACATAAATCAGAGCATGTCAACTTTGGCTTAAAGGATCCAGTGGTATCCCATTGGTCTTGGAATAAGGCTCAGCTTCTCACCTGGCACAGGGGTCTAGATGTGCAGACTTGTCACAGCCATCTTGGCACTGACCTTTGTATTCTCTGAAAAAAAAAAAAGCCATGCCAGTCGCTAGAAAGACAGCTTGGTGGTTGGATGTGTGCACTGTTCTTGCAGAAGCCTGGAAGCCAGTTCTCAGTGCCCACAACGAACAGCTCACAACGACCTGTAACTCCATTCCAGGAGAGCCAAAGGCAGGGAGAGTTAACTAAAATCTAGGTTCATTCTTAGCAAAGCCCAATTTAGATTACCCCTTTCACAAAGCAAATGCTTAGAAAAACAGTTTTCGCTGTGGTAGCACTTATAAACCTGAGAAAGAGTAGAGATTGCTTCAAATCACTGTGCCTCCTCATGCCCTCACCCTCTGCTTTCTCCTGCAATTCTAGTCTGTGTATTTTTGCAGAGAAGTGCACACCTACTCCATTTATAAAACCATGTCACATTTTCCAACTGACACCGGATAAGTTAATCAAAGATATACAGCACATCCTGAACACAAGCTGAATTTAACCACCTATTTTTATAGTAACCAAAGAGACTGTTGGGTATGAAGGAGAGTTGCCCAGATAATCTAGGGGGCCTGGCTTTAGGAGTTTTAAAGAAACAGCTCCAGGTCCTACCTTTACAGATACGCATTTTTCAGAAGTGTTTAAGAAACTCCTAAGCGATGGAGGACTGGCTTGTGTAGTTACTTTAGTTACTGGCTAGTCAGGTGGTAGTAGAGGAGAAGGTGGATCTCAGAGGATTTATCATCTGAGCTTGCCCCAGACAGAGGCAACTGGGGCACAGGAAGGCACTTGAGTTCCACAGGGGTCTGGCCATGATACAGGTTCTTGGTTTCAATGTGGCTGGCTCCAGGGAAGATTTCCGCCACTTCCTAAAGTTGATTCAGCATTCTTGGGGCTCATTTTAAATATGTCACCTTTCTCCAGAAAATAGAGGACAGTTCTATATATTCCAGAGACTTGCTAGTTTAAGTAAACGCATTCAGCCACAACAAGACTTTAAATTTCAGGCTCCCGGGAAAGACTTTCTGAAAGGTCCCTCCTATATTCCAAATTTAGTTTGTTCTTGGAAAGTAGCCCATGTCTTTAGTTGACCTCTTGCATTTAAGACGATACTTGGCCATTTAAAATGTTTTGCAATGTTTGGGGTTTCTTGTTGCTATTTTGCCTTTATAAAAGGAAGGCGTGCGGAGACAAATTCCCTATGATTAGAAAGACAGAATGTCAGAAAACCCTCAGTGCTCTCTCTCTCTCTCTCTCTCTCTCTCTCTCTCTCTCTCTCTCACACACACACACACACACACACACACACACACACACACACACACACACACAGAGAGAGAGAGAGAGAGAGAGAGAGAGAGAGAGAGAGAGAGAGAGAAAGAGACAGACAGACACACAGACACACAGACAGACACACAGACAGATGGACACAAATGCACAACCAGCCAGTATTACATAGGTAGTGAATATTCTGGAACTGGTCATCCATTGAACAACAGCAAATCAATAATTCCAAAGAATACGTGGTGTTTACATTTACTGCATCTCCCAAATAACTTAGTGTTTGTAATAGTTTCACAGGCCCTCATTCTAGCAGTGATGTGACAAAATTCTATTTAAGTACTTGGCTTGGTGGGTACTATTAGATGCCCACTAAACAACCATGCCTGGTGTCTTTGAGTTCCTGCTTCACCAGCAAAACCTCATTTTGATTGAATCTTCTGCCTTTCCAGGAAGGAAATCCCCTGCCTCCACCCTCACCCTTAAGGATTGCATCAGTACTGCTTTAGATCACCATGACTTAATCTCCTCAAGGATACTGAAAGAGAATCTTTGAGGGGAGGGGACACTCTGGAGGATATCCTTGATAATAAAGAGCTGAGGAGAGGAAATGCCTTTCTTCTCTGCCGCAGGAGAATGGTGGGGTAGCAGTGAGGACCCCTGTACACTTGAATGGACCCCTGTACACTTGAATGGACTTGAGCTTCTAAGTCACCCAGTTCTAGCCCCAGGACCCTCTTGTTGAGTGTGACAGTAAAGCCCTTATCATTTAAGCTGTTTCGGTTAGGCATCTGTCGCTTGCAGGTAAAGCCATCCTAACTAACATATTTGGCTTTGCTTTTCTCTCTCTCCCTTCCTTCCTTCCTCTCTTTTTCTTTCTTTCTTTCTGAATGCTTATGGAGAGTCCTCCTCAAAAAAGGAAGAAAGCACTTTTAGATGTGAATGAATGGACAAAAAAAAAAATCCAAATATGTAGTGGAAACTTGATTCTTTCATTCATATATAAAGCACATGGTGGGTTATGGGCCAACTAGACATGCTTGCCATGGTTTTCATTCATGGTTTTCATCCACAGAGAGCACATGACAGGCTATGGGCCAACTAGATATGGTTGGCAAGCAAGGAAATATTAAAACATGTTCGCTGGTTTGAAGGATGTCACATTTGGCAAAGATTGTCATGTCTATAAAGAATTCTAATGTGTGGCGGCATGCCAGAGTACCTGTTGGAAGAAGAGAGGATTACAGAGACCCTGCACCAGTGACACAGGACAGCTAAGTGTTGAAGAATGAGCAGGCATCTTTGGTCAGGGTTTACCTCCATAACTAGAAGATGTCAGTGTTTAAAATCCAGCAACATTGTCAGAGTCTACAAATTTAGAGTCGCAGGCAAGTCCTGAGTAGTAACAGCCATTTTGTATTTTGTTTTTAATGAATAACAAGAGGAAATACAGCCTTCAGAAAGATTGGGAACCTAGGGGAGATACGCCCTGGAAATGAGGTTAGGCCTGTGCCATCCATTGGAGTTGCCTTTAAAAATCCCCCGTCACCGCAGGAATGAGAACTGTCTGTCTGTGAAGAAGGGTGGGTTAGCACTGATACCACCAGCTAGAACCAGGAGCTGCCGCTCCAGTGTGCCAGGGTGTCATACTTGCTGCCTCTACCCCCACGGCAGCCTCAGGATGGCAGGGAGGTTTGTCTCATGCTGACTGGAACTGACCTTCTGGTGATCACTTGAGGCAGACCCAGCGGCAAACGCTGAAAAGAGGCCTAGATGCACATTACGTATTTGATGCTCTTGTGTTTGGGCCACAGGTCAGAGTCTGGCAGGAAGCTGTCCCTTAATGGCTTCTGGTTCCTCCAGGAGTATCGTGTACGTTTGGCTTTCATGTTCAGAACTCCAAAGCCTGCAGTAATGTGGAATGCCAACAGAGGGGTTCCAGTAGCTCTTTAAACTTCAACTACTCCTCCAGCAGAAAAACAACCGCCGCGGTCTCCTCTTGATCCCACTGGATGTTGGAGAGGGCACAGTGATACAATGCTACCTTTGTGTGGTCAAGCAAGAGCTGCAAAAGGCTCATAGCCTTTGTGTGTTGCGTTAGTAACTGAAGGCTTGGGGCTAGGAAGATGGCTCAAAGGTTAAGAGCGCTTATTATTCTTGCAGAGGACCTGGGCTTGAGTTCTCAGTACCCACATGGGGATTTGCAACGATCGATAATTCCAGTTCCAAAGGATTGGACAACCTCTTCCAACCCCTGCAAGCACTAGGCATACAATGTGGTATGTGTACATGCATGCAGGCAAAATTGTTATACAAATAATATAAATAAATATAAAAATATTTTTAAGTAAAAAAATAAATGGTCTAGTCATCATGGCACATGACTGGAGTGCCAGGACTTGGGAAGCTGAGGCAGGAGAATCACCACAAGTTTGAGGGCATCCTTGTCTACAGAATGAATTTCAAGCCAGCTAGGGCTACAGGGAAAGACCCTGTTTTAAAACACTGTAATAGTAATAATAATAACAGAAGTTAAAACCTTGGACCTTATTATTCTATCAGCACATTTGGTCTAAACCTCTGCAGGTGTCGGGCTATGAACGAGCACTCCCAAGAATGTTTTTCACCCCAACAGTCACTCTAGGCTTGGCCCAGAAACTTCATGCTCCCATAAATCAAAAGCCAGGTCCCCTGGCACACATTTAAATAAATAGGACGTGGCAGTGGTTCAGCACCAGCAACTGGAGCCTCTAATGTTTGGAGTGAGGACTAATTTATCCCAAAAAAGAAAGAGAAGAAATCCCCCGTAACATTAGTAGATTATAAGACTTTTTTTTTTCTCCTGAATTTTGGCCAAGAAGCCAAGATTAGCAGTTACATTGCGCTCTTTGTGTTATCAACTCCTGGCCACAGTCACAGAAATGCTCTCGTTTACATGTCTCTGTGTACCTGTATATCTCTGTATGTGTGTATACACACATATATATGGAGGGAGGTTTGGAAGATCGAGAGCAAGAGAGTGCGGACTCTTCCATCTAGGAGTTAGAGAATCAACATCAATGGCAGCCTGTCCTGACCTTGAAGGACTGCCTCCTGGACCAGTCCCTGCTTCCTGTGGCTCACCTGGAAAGAAATCAGAGCTAGGTTACCCATTGTTTCTCACTCTCAGAATAGAGGGTGAGGTGAGTCCATCTCAGCTCCCCGGGTAAAAAGAAGGGGTCTTATTTTAAATTTAGGACATATATCCTTTGCAAAGTCAACCCCATACAGAACATTCACACGGGATCAGTTGCGTCTTCCAGCAGCCACTCCTCCCTGGATTCCTATATCTCGAAGCCACTGCTGTAAGCCCTAGTCATCCATGTGAGACCTTGACCAATGCGAGCTATGCCGTCACTTCATGTACCATCAAGAACAGCCCAGCCAATTAAACTGGCGTGCTTCGGAGAGAGCTGTGTTGATAGAGTGCTTGTCTAGGATGGGTGAAGCCCCAGGTTCAAGTCCTGTCCCCTCAAAAACGGGGTGTGGCAGTGCATGCCTGCAATCCTAGCACGGTGGAGGTAGGAGAAGGGGTTCAGGGTGGTCCTCAATTACAGTTCAGGCACAGCTGGGATACACAAGTCCCTGTCTCAACAACAACAACAACAGAGAAGAATCACAAACTATGACAAGCTACCCGGAATAAGACAGGATCTGTTTTTAGAGCTGGTAGACTTAGAAAAAGTTCCAGTATGGAGCCTTGAATCTCCTTGGATACGAGTCCCCAGCAGGCACTTCGCTGTCTTCCATGCTCTGGTGTGCCAAGCCCGGCATCGTGTGATACCAGACAGTACCTAGTGAGTGGGTGGGTGAGTGAGTGAGTGGCGAGTCGGTGTAATTCCTGTCTTCTCCCCATAGAACGGGCACCAAACAGCCAACAAGCTGCTCATGTTCGAGTGGGCCTTGCTCTTCCCATGGCACCAAGTACAACATCAGAAACCTGCAGGCTCCTGGTGTCTGGACTGGACAGAAACATTGGGGGAGGGCGTCACAACCACGGCTCGACATTCTGTAGAGCTGCTCTAAACCTGCTTACTGTAAGGCCTGGGCAACTGTAGCCAGACCCACTGCCATTCTGGGCTCCCTGGGGCCCTATTTATGTTTCTCCTGAAAACTGGTGTGCAATATCAAACTCCTGAAAATAAAACCACAGTTTCAGTGGATTGCAGGAGCTGGCTATTTACAGGCCAGCTCTTCTGTCCGGTCAATGACCGTTACCAGGCCTACCTTGCACATAACTCTGGGCTTGTGTGTATCTTGTTCCCGTAGCACAAGGCACACCCTGATACTGAGTTTCCCCACAGTAGAGCTTTGTGCTGGGTCAGTGGCTTGAAAAGTTTTGGCCACGACCTCCCTTGAGAGCCCTGGTTCGCTCAGGCCCCAGCTAATCAAACCCCTTTCTCAGGTGCCCTGGTTTCTCCACTGTGAAAAGGAGCAAATGGAAACTAGACTTTGCATTGTTTCACCTCCTTTAGAGGTGGTGACCAGTTTCACTCCAGCTTTCGGGAAATGGGCCACAGTGGTAGTGTGGGCACAAATGCTGCCTAGTTAGGAGTGTAAGTGAGTGTGCCACAGTGTGAGAGGGAGAGGGCTCCATAGTAGACCATGTGGCCTGAGCATGGAGGCACTTGGGGTTCAGAATCACCGGCATGGTGGCACATGCCTTTAACCCCAGCACTTAGGAGGCAGAGGCTGGCAGATCTCTGTGAGTTCGAGGCCAGCCTGGTCTACAGAGCAAGTTCCAGGACAGCCAAGATTACACAGAGAAACCATATCTCGAAAAACAAAAAAAGGAGAGAGAGAGAGAGAGAGAGAGAGAGAGAGAGAGAGAGAGAGAGAGGGAGAGAGAGGGGGAGGGAGGGAGAGAGGGAGGGAGGGAGAGAGAGAGGGAGGAACAAGATTCAGCTTCTGGTTTCAGGGCACTCAGCACCAGTTACACATTTTCTGTGCTGTAAGGTTTGATGTCTCCATGAGGCTTCCTGTTTCTGTCCAGGGAACTAGGAAAGGTTCTATTTGGGGGTAAAATCTAAAAGCTGAAGAAAAAGCGAAGTGGGGGAGCTCACTGGGTAGTGGGACTGCGCATGAGAAAACACAGATGTGAAAAACACAAGCACCTAGGGAGTAAGGAGCTGTCAATGACGCAGGCCCCCAGTGCTCCTTGGCTTTCACCCTGAATCAGCACCAGAGGTGAAATGCTTCCCTCACCTGGGCCATCCTTGCACGGTCTGTCTCCAGGAAATCCTCATCCTGACCTCTGAGATCTGCTCCCTACAAACTAGTGAGCCTGTGCTTACCTCTCCAGGCCTGGGGCTGTTTGTGACGCAGTACCAAGGCTCTGGTAGGAAATAGATAGGTCTCATCACTCTGAAAAGACCCTCCCTGTTGTTTTGTGGGCTGGTGAGAGGCTGAGAGGAAAGTCAGTCAGGAGCACAGGGTTCCAGGGCAGGGCTGCACTGTTCAATAGAAATGTCAGGTGACTGCCTTGAACTTAGTCTTCTTTTTTTTTTTTAATGTTTCCCCCCCCCATTTTATTTATTTATTTATTTTTCTATTATCAGCTTGATACAGTATAAATTCTTATCCTAACAGTGAAATGTTTCATTGAGGTTTGCCCAGTAATTGAGTAAAACCAAAACTTATTATAAGCCACAGTCATCCTAGGGTCCCCTCTGCTTTATAACCTCCCTGGTTCTGTGGGTTGCAGTCTGATTGTTCTTTGCTTTATATCTAGTATCCATTTATGAGTGAGTACATATCATGTTTGTCCTTCTGAGTCTGGGTTACCTCACTCACGATGATATTTTCTAGTTCCATCCATTTGCCTGCAAATCTCATGCTGTCATTGTTTTTCTCTGCTGAGTAGTACTCCATTGTGTATATGTACCACATTTTCTTAATCCATTCTTCAGTTGACAGGCATCTAGGTTGTTTCCAGGTTCTGGCTATTATGAATAATGCTGCTATGAACATAGTTGAGCATGTATCTTTGTGGTATGATTGAGAATTCTTTGGGTATATGCCCAAGAGTGGTATAGCTGGATCTTGAGGTAGATTGATTCCCAATTTTCTGAGAAACTGCCATGCTGATTTCCACAGTGGTTGTACAAGTTTGCATTCCCACCAACAGTGGAGGAGTGTTCCCTTTCCTTCTCATCCTCTCCAACATTGATTGTCATTAGTGTTTTTGATCATGGCCATTCTGACAGGTGTAAGGTGGTATCTCAGAGTCATTTTGATTTGCATTTCTCTGATGATTAAAGATGTTGAGCATTTCTTTAAATGTCTTTCAGCCATTTGTGATTCTTCTTTTGAGAATTCTCTGTTTAGCTCTTTAGCCCATTTTTTAATTGGATTGTTCAGTATTTTGATGTCTAGTTTCTTGAGTTCTTTATATACTTTGGAGATCAGACCTCTGTCAAATGTGGGGTTGGTGAAGATCTTTTCCCATTCTGTTGGCTGTCTTTTTGTCTTATTGACTGTGTCTTTTGCCCTACAAAAGCTTCTCAGTTTCAAGAGGTCACATTTATTAATTGTTGTGCTCAGTGTCTGTGCTGCTGGTGTTATATTTAGGAAGTGATCTCCGGTGCCAATGCGTTCAAGAGTACTTCCTACTTTCTCCTTTCCCTGATCCCCCACCAAAACAAAACAAAACAAAAAAAACAAAAAACAAAACAAAACAAAACAAAAAACCAACCCCTATGAACCTAACAACCACTGAAACCATAAGCACACCCTGCACCAACTGGGAACAACTGCTCCCTGAGACAGAACCTACTAACATTGATTGGGCTTAGTCCTCTTCTTTAGTTCCTCCCAAATTGTCACGCTTGTGAAGCCTACATGCTCACACTGACGAGAGCTGAGCCTCTGGGTTGGCCAAGAGCATGATAAAGAACCCCCAGAAAGCTGAAGTTATCACAGACTCCCTCAAAGTGGCGAGAGGTGTTAGATATTAGACAGGGGTACATGAGGTCCTCACATCCATGGTCTACCAGCTCAGTCTCCTGGGTTAAGTTCTGAGGACAGAGCTGAACTCTATCATCAGCCATGGAGAATTCTTCCAGTCCCTGTTGTGCATTTCTAATTGTTCGTACTTCTAAGACTATTTAGTCTTGACAAAACTCAGCAGATGGGTTAGACTAGGGAGCTAGCATTTGCTGTGCAAGCATGGGGATGGAAGTTTGACCTCCAAAAATCATATAAAAATCTGGGTATGATAGCTCACACTTGTAATCTCAGTGCTGGGGAAAAGAGACAGTCAGATCCTTGGGCTTGGTGTCCAGCCTAGCCTATTTGGTGAATTGCAGGCCGGTTATAGATCCTGTGTTGAAAAGTAAGTGGTAAATGTCTGATGAACACCTGAGATTGTCCTCTGGTGCGCGCGCTCGCGCACACACACACACACACACACACACACACACATACACACACACACACACACACGAGAAATCCGCATGAATCATGTGACCCTATGCTTGGGAAAGAGAAATCCTCAGCTCCACGGATTACAGGATCCCTTCCCACCTCCTCGGCAGGAGGATGCCCAGTCCCTTGGCTTTCACAGAGTCAATGCCCACTCTTTCTGCTGGGCTGCTCTGAAGCATTCAGAACTCTTCTGACTATTAAGTGGAGAACTGCCTTCCTTGACTTTCGGTGAGTGGTCACGGTTCTCCTGGCGGTCCTCGGGATGAACCTAATCTTCTCTCAGCTGTCATATTGAAAGCTTGCAATCAATGTGCTCCATCCCCATGAGGACCATGTCACCACTCTCTTCTCTTGTTTTCCCTCCTGGGATAAACACGATGTCTATAATGTCCTTCCTACCATCTGCTCTTCAGGTCTCGATTCTCAGCCTGCTTTCAGATTTACCTACCTCCATTTGTCAGAGTCACTCGACAAACTGCAGAGCTACACGGATCCTCCTGATTTTCTCTGCCAGCTGCAGCAAGTCCCTCAGCACCCTCAAGGCTCTTGAAGTATCACTGTGTACACATCTCTCCTCCCAGCTGAACCACAAGCACTTACTCTCTCGGCTCCCACACGCTCCAATATAAAAATGCAGGCCTCAGTTCCAGAATCCGAGATCGGCATGCAACAGGAGAATTGGCTTTCACTATCTGGGTATCCACAGGCCCTAGCCCCAAACCTGGTAACCAGCAGGTGCTCAATTACTGCACTGTCAATCAACAAGTTTATTTGTTTAAAGGAAAGTAGACTGATCTCGACTTTAATATCTCAGCAGAGTGCCAGGCTAGCAGCTAACTGCTCCAAGGTTTCTATCATGGCCTTCTATAAGGAGACAGTTGCTTCTAGCAGCACTGTTGACTTTTTAAAACTTAAATTAACCTATTTCCATTAATCTATGTTTTGCCTTGTGGTATTTTACCTTGTTTCCACCTTGTACCTCCTGTTTCCTCTCTGTGTCCTCTGCCATCTCTCTCCGACATGGATTCATCTCTTCCTCTTCTCTCTCTCTGCCCGGAAGTCCCACCTAACCTCTTCCTGCCTAGCTATTGGCCATTCAGCTCTTTATTAAACCAATCAGAAGGCACCTTGACACTTTTTTTTTTTTTTTGATTTTTCGAGACAGGGTTTCTCTGTGTAGCTTTGCGCCTTTCCTGGAGCTCACTTGGTAGCCCAGGCTGGCCTCGAACTCACAGAGATCCACCTGCCTCTGCCTCCCGAGTGCTGGGATTAAAGGCGTGCGCCACCAACGCCCAACTGACACATCTTTACAGTGTACAAAAAGATTATTCCACAACACTCTTCCAGAATTCTGTGGTTTTGAAAGACTGATTTGTCTTGTTGTTGTTGTTGTTGTTGTTGTTTTTCCAGACAGGGTTCCTCTGTGTAGTTTTGGTGCCTGTCCTGGATCTCACTCTGTAGACCAGGCTGGCCTCGAACTCACAGAGATCCGCCTGGCTCTGCCTCCCGAGTGCTGGGATTAAAGGTGTGTGCCACCACCGCCCAGCCTGACTGATTTGCCTTTTGTCACAATTGCCTTGAGGATGAGGTTCAGCTGTGAGGTAACTCCCTCAGCTCCAGCCTGGCTCGGGCTAGAACTTCCCCAAGGTCCTCTCATTCGTCCTCTGTGGTCTTTGCTCTTGTATTTTTCATCACTTCATGCTGTGTTTGGCCTAAGCTTCTTTTTGTTTGTCTGTTTTGAGACAGGATCTCAGCATGTAACCCTGGCTGACCTGGAACTTGCTTCATATATATACCAGGCTGGCCTTGGATTCACAGAGATCGGCCTGCCCCTGCCTCTCACAGAAGAAGGGGCTGGGATTAAAGCATCATCATGCTTGGCCTAAGCTTCTTACAGTGCAGAACTGGCTTCTAAGAGGGGCCCAGTACAAGAGCCCCACTAAGCGCTGATTACCTCGCTCTTATTAATGCCTCAAGGAGCAAAACAAGTCACTGTCAAATGAGGAGATGGGGGGGTGCTTCACAAGGACACTGGATAGGGTGATTCATTGGGGCCAAGAAGGTTCTCATCTTCCTTTATTTATTTGTTTATTGATTGATTAGTTGATTGGCACTAGGGATAAAACCTAGGGCTTCCTACATGCTGGATAAGAACTCCACCACTGGGCTGTATCCTTAATCCTAAATCTTTCCCCTCACTTTTTAACTTTAAAGACTTGTTTATTTTTGTTTTTAATAATGTGTGTGTGTGTGGTGGGGGAATGGGGGGACGGTTAATGCATGTGTATATTGGTACCTACTGAGGCCCAAGGAGGCAGATCCTCTGGAGCTGGAGTTACAGACAGAGGTGAGCTGTGAGATATTGGTGCTAAGACCTAAACTCCAGTCAGGAGCAGGATGGGCTTCTAAACACTGAACTCTCCCTCCAGTTCCTACTTTTCATTTTTAGACTGAGCTTCACTAAATTGCCCAGGCTGGCTTGGAACTCTCTCTAGCCTAGGTAGGTCATGAGTTAGTAATCTTCCTGCCTCAGCCTCTGCAGTAGCTGGGATAACAGACCTGTACTGCTGGCTTATTCTTACATTTCCTTGTACATTTTTCAGAGAAAAAATATTAGGTCTTTATAAAATTCAAATTTTACTGGATATGGGCAACCCCAGTGATGATGATGGTGATAATGGTGATGGTGGTGGTGATGATGATGATGGTGTGGTGGTGAAGGTGGTGATGGTGGTGGTGGTGGTGAAGGTGGTGATTGTGATGGTGATGATGATGGTGGTGATGGTGGTGATGATGGTGGTGATGGTGGTGGTGAAGGTGGTGATTGTGATGGTGGTGGTGATGATGGTGATGGTGATGATGATGGTGGTGGTGATGGTGGTGGTGATGATGATGTTGTAATGAATACACAGCATTTATCATCTCCTTGTTCCAGATTGTCGTTTACATGCTCATGATTCATATAGAACCCATACAGACATATATTTCCAGCTTACACACAGAGAGAGGTTCTTAGAATCTCAATCAATTTCTCAAAGCCTCATGGTTAGTTAAAAGCAAAATTTCAACATTAGTCTCCACCTCCAAAGCACCCCAGCTGTCTTTCACCGTCTGCACTTTTATTTCAAACACATAATAACTCTCCTTGCAAAAGTATTGAAAGAATTCGAATAGGGACTAGAGGGGCCAGAGATAACTTTTATTCTCTGGAATTCTTCAAATGTTTAAATCTCATTTTGTCCTAGGGCATTTCGGTTTCTTCCACTTTATGTAGCTGGTTCCCCTGAGTAATGCAGGTGCACTAAAGTGTTGCTCACACAACAGGGCTGGGATGGTCAGACATCTGCAGGAAGGCTCCGCTAAGACTTCACATACACAGCTACAGGGCAGGTGTCCCATTTAAAAGGGGAGTTTGAACTTGAAGCCAATCTTAGCCCCATCCACAGTGTCTGGGTCACCAGCGTAATTGGACTCCAAGTGGAGAACTACGCTTTTTTCTTTATCTACCCTGGTCAATTATTAAAGGACTCTTCTGCCCAGGGGAGATCATTAGCTTGCAGGAGGCTGCAGAAAGCATCTGGCAGATGCAACACGGGGAACTGGGGCAGCTCTGGTTTAGTAGAAAGATCGAGCTTCCTCAGGGGAAGGAGGGAAAGGCCACCACCAGGCGTGACTAGGGTAGGGATGGGGGCTGTGTGCAAGAAGAGGTGGGTGAGGAATGCAAATGGATTTCAGATCCAGCAGGCAGCACCGATCCCACACTCCTTCCTTCCTTCTCCCCGAGGGCGACACTCCGGGTGGCAGCTGTTACTCGGGGAGACAGAGACGGGGCAGGTTCCAGGGGTCATGGGGCAATGTGTGTGCTGATGAGAGGACAGCAGAAGGGAGGCGGGAGTCACAGGCCAGAACTCAGCTTCGTCTCCATCTCTCCATGACCTCGGTGACATGGAAAGGGAAGTGGCATGGCTAAGGCGCACTAGAGAAGGCGCATCCCCTTCCTCCAGGGCAGAGCCTTCCTTCAGCACAGGTGCCATGTTGGGCAGACCATTGTAAGCACTTCCACGCGGGTCAGGAGATTGCAGGGCCTGAGTCTTGGGGCCAATAATCCACAGAGTTGTTAGTTTTACCTCACCCACCCTTCACTCCACTCCTTTTCAAAAGTTATGCTGCAGCTGGTGGTTCCTCAAGCCTGCAGATACGTTCTCTCAGCTTTCCCATCTACAAGATGGGTCTGAGTACAGCCTCACTCTTCCCTTGCCCACAGAGCTTGGAAGACCTCCTGAGGTATGGTGCAGTTTATCTTTGGAAAGACTTGTTCACTGTAACTCGTCTGTGGAGAACACAGTCTGGCCTGGTGGCCTCTCATTTGATCCATCCCCAGAATACTCTCCCTGCCCCCGCCTGCACCCCCTTCTTGACTTGTTGACTAAACAATGACATTTTCCCTTCAAGGCTCATTGCACCTCCTGTCAGCCACAGGGTGACAGTTGGTGAGGGAAAGAATGAATTGAGACACAAGCTACAGAGAAAGATTTTTCTATGGGATTTCAATCCACTCATAGATATGGGCCTACACCTCTGAGAACAGTGCCTGGGGCTCATGGTTCTTGTCTGTCTGGAGAGGTGGCAAACAGTCTAACTCGAGAGCTGGAGGTGTGGGAGGTATCATAGCAAGGCAGAAGCCAGAGATGGGTCTAGTTTCTTCATCTCTGGCACAAGACTGTTCCTCCATGGTGGAGCTGATGCCAGGCTCAAAGGGTTAGAGTGTGTACTCCAGGCCTAAGTATTTGGCAATGAGAGGCAAGGCCAGAGCTCCATGGAACCTAGAGTTCAGGGGCTCTGCTTCCTTCTGGAAAAGCCAGAGGAGGCTACATGTGCCCAGAGCCTTAAAGGACAAGCTGAGCGTAGCCTAGGGAAAGGCATTTCACGTGTTTGGGAGAGGACAGCTTAACAAAAACAGAGGTCCTCCAGTAGGCCTAGGGGATCTGACCTGGTGGAGTCCTGAGAAGTGTAGGGTTCTGGAATCAGGGAGAAGTACCAGACAGGTAGCTCCTCCAGGTCAGTCTTCCCCGTGGGAGGCCTCCCAAGGACATTCTGCTTCAGGTTCTTACTGTCTGAGGTCATGGAACCTCCTGAAAGTATGTCAGGAATGCGGTTGTCTGACTCACTCTTCCTTGAGAGTTCACAGTCTGAAGTTCATAAAACCCTGCTTCCCCCTTTAGTCATTCTTCAAACCTCACCCACATGCTTCACAGACGGAGCCTGCAGGAAGACTATGGGGACAGGAAAGGCCACGAGGAAGCGAACAGATCATGTCATCAATCGCCAGCCCCTCAGCAGGCGTTGACAATGGCAGCCTCACTCAGCGTGGTCCTCCCATAGTGAGGCAGCCAGCTGCAGAAGCCAGCCACTCTGCCTCTGTTTCCTCATCCCCACACCAAGACAACAGTGGCTATTCCAGAGGCCTGTGCAGAGCACTCAATGGGTAAATCTGTAGTGAGACTGTCAGCTGAATGTGGCTGATGCTCAGAAAATGCTCGATTATTAACCCGCCTCTCACTGCTGACAAATGAGTCTGCTAAACATGAGGTAGGAGAGAGGAAGCCTTCCTGGGATTCTGTGGGATAGAATGGATTAGATATCATCTCTGGCCTTGTGTACAGCTGTCTGGGTGAGGAGGATTCAAAACATGCCACTCTCAGGAGGGCAGTGCCAAGGCTGGGAAGAGTATGAAGGTAGGGGGCCACATGTGGCCTGAGACCAAAGACAAAGTTCCCATTGATGACATAGTTCTTCCTTTTGGAAACAGTCATCATAGAGGCCAGAAATGCAGGGTATGCAAGAGAGACATGGCATGTGGGAGGGACACACAGGAGCTGGGGACGATGCAGACCCCTCATTTATCCTGCTGATGAGCAAGCTAAGAACGGATGAGTCACCAGTTTCCTCTAGTCTGACTCCACCATATCTAGAGGACTTAGGTACACTGATCTCTAGACACACTTCTACCAGGTGTGCATAAAACACACACGTGCTGTACCATCCTCGGAGCTAGTGTTGAGACCTATCCATCATCAGGATTTACAGACACAGCTCAGCTGGCAGCGTGCTTTGCCAGAATGCACGAAACTCTGACTGGTTCAATCACCAGTACCAAGTAAACTCAGCATGGTAGCACAGGCCTATAATCCTAGCACTCAAGTGGTAGAGACAAACCATCAAAAGTTCAAGGTCATCCTCAGCTACATACTGATTCCAAGGCCACCCATGAAACCCTCTCTAAAAAAGAAAGAAAGGAAGAAAAAGGAAATATCAGTTATCGACTCAATGATCTGGTCTAAGAAGTCTTAACCACTGCTGGAGTCCACTGAGATAGAAGACTATTTCTCTGTCTTTTGGGACTTCCTACAAGATACATTTTCTTCCTCTCTGACATGGAAAGCCCAGCAGAGCTACTGGGGTGTAAAGAGCACATATCCTCAAATCCTGGGGTGTGTCTCGTGAGCACCATGCTTTATTTCTTCCTCTAATGTCTGTAGGTCCTACCCATAACCCATCCTCCTTCACCTGGAGAGTTGAATACCTGCCTCTGACTGTCTGTCACGTGTGACCAAAAAGTATGACTCTCACATGAATTTGAATGGTCTTTTTTTTTTCTTTTTCAAGACAGGATTTCTCTGTGTAGCACTGGCTGTCTTGGAACTCACTCTGTAGAACAGGCTGGCCTTGAAATCAGAGATCCACCTGCCTCTGTTTCCTGAGTGCTGGGACTAAGGGTGTGCACCGTCATGTCCAGCAAAAGGTCTTTTAACCTGGAAATACTCCCAGCAAAAGAGAGGTCAGGGTTTCACTGAAGAGAACCAGAAACTGGCTTAGAGGAAATGGTGGCTGCATACACAGAAGGAAGAGACCAATGGGATCATGTCCTTATTCCCTGGTCTCGCTTTGTGAAAAGTAGCCAGCGGAGAGACACGGTGGTTCTTGAAATGTGACATTATTAGATTCCTTACTATTAATCATTAAAACCTCTCTTTTCTATTAACTAGCTTTTTTCTAACAATAAATACAGACTTATGGTAAATAATTCAAACAGGAAAGAAGAAAATGGGGTGAAAAGTAAAATTCCTGGGCCAGCTAGGTGGATTAGTGAGTAAAGATGCTTGCCACCTAGACTGATGACCTGAGTTCAACCCCTGGGACCCACATGATGGAAAGAGAGAACTGATTCTTGCAAGATGTGTTGTAGCATGCATGTGCCTACACACACACACACACAAACACACACACACACACATACACACACACACACACACACACACACACACAAACTACATAAATAAATAAAATGCAATAAAAGTTAAAAAAAAATTCTCCACTCTATGTCCCTAGCCCATTACCTGGGCACCATCATTAATAAAACCAAGACAGTTTCTTTCCCATTTTTCTAGATTGTCTGTGTGTATTCCAGCCTTCTCTCACACCCCCTTGCTGCTTCCAATGGGAATTCCCATGCTTTTGCATGGCAGGCTCTTTCTGTGCTCTGTTACATCCTCTTCAGAATCAGTGCCTACTCACAGAGGTTTCCTGTGACCTCTCTATTGGAGCATCCCATCAAGAACATTGTCCTAAGCACCAGGCTGCTGGCTGCCCGGTCCTCAGCACAATGTCTGGAATGCAGAAGCCATCTGCTACATGCATGATGCATGTGTGAGTGAGAATACTGAGGGCATGTACACACCCACAGATAGATTCTCTCCACAAAATATATATGGGATGGTATTAGAGACACAGAATTCAGCAGTTTGCTTTTCTATTTCATAAAAAACAACTATAGTATTCTTTAAGCACTTACTGTCCCAAGGACTATCCTAAGCATATTACATTTATACTTTCATTTAGTTTTAAAACAATTCCATAATACTAGCAGACATCCAAGATGATAAAACCAGAGAATGGAAGTATAAAGACACTAAATCACTTCCTTGGGCTGTCCCATTTGCAAATTGTGGAACATACATACATGCATATATATTCGTAAATTTATATTAACCACTGGTGGTTTGGATAAGAAGACCCCCATAGCCTCATATATTAGAATGTTCTTCAGGGAGTAGCACTACTTAGGAGGGATTGAGAGGTGTGGCCTTGTTAGAGTAGAAATGGCCTTGTTGGAGGAAGTGTGTCACTGAGGGTGGACTTTGATGTTTCAAAAAGCCTACTCTAATCCAGACTCTCTCCCTTCCTGCTGCCTCCAGCACTGTGTCTGCCTGCATGCTGTCATACTTCTCACCATGATGACAATGGATTAAACCTCTGAACTGTAAGTGAGCCAGCCCAAATTAAATGCTTTCCTTTAAAAGAGTTGTTGTGGTCATGGTGTCTCTTCACAGCAATAGAACACTATCTAAGACAATCATAAAGTGTCTGGTTAGCATATGCAATTTAAAAAATAATGTAGAAATAAATGAAACAAAATTGACAACTTCTATCACATTTTGTCAGATAGCCTGGTGGCATATCACATACTTGTGCTATTGTGGAGCATCACTGACATCCTCTTCAGAACTTCTTCACCATCTCAGTTAGGTACCACACCCACTAATGACTGCACCTTGGTTTCAGTCACCCAGCCCCTGGCAACCACCATTCTACTCTCCAGTTCTAGAAGCTTCCTCAGTCTAGCATTTATCCTTTGTGACTAGTTTATTGCACTTAATCTAATATATCCCTTTTTTTTTTTTTTTTTTGGTTTTTTTCGAGACAGGGTTTCTCTGTGTAGCTTTGCGCCTTTCCTGGAGCTCACTTGGTAGCTCAGGCTGGCCTCGAACTCACAGAGATCCGCCTGCCTCTGCCTCCCGAGTGCTGGGATTAAAGGCGTGCGCCACCAACGCCCAGCCCCCTTTTTTAAAAAAGATTTATTTTTACTGTATGTGTCTGAGTGTTTTGTGTGGATATATACATGTGCATCCTGGTGTTTGCAGAGACCAGAAGAGAGGACTGGATCCTCGGGAGCTGAGGTTACAGGGCAGTTATGAGCATCCTGATATGGGTGCTGGGAACCAAACCCTGGTCCTCTGTAAGAAGAACATGTGCTCTGAGCCCCTGCGCCATTTCCTCAGGCCTCTAATATGTTCTAAGGTCATTAACTTTGGGGAAAGGGCGTTAGATAGGGTCTCACTCTGTAGTCACTCCAGCCTCCATCTCTTGATTCACCAGTCTCTGTGTGTGAATGTGTACATATGTTCATATGTGGACATGGGTACTTGGGCATGTCTGTGTGTGCTTGCATGGAGGTCAGAGGTCTACCTCCATTGTGTCATCCATCATCTATCCATCCATCATCTATCTATCTATCTATCTATCTATCTATCTATCTATCTATCTATC
>CABHPR010155971.1:14770-24806 GCA_902168415.1 Peromyscus melanophrys
AAGAAGAAGAAGAAGAAGAAGAAGAAGAAGAAGAAGAAGAAGAAGAAGAAGAAGAAGAAGAAGAAGAAGAAGAAGAAGAAGAAGAAGAAGAAGCAGCAGCAACAGAAGCAGTAGCTTAAACCCCAAGAGATTCAGAGTCAACAGCAAAAATAACACTCGAACCCGGACGGCACCACTGCCTTCCCAGAAGCCTGTTCCTAAGAAGTGATTAGCTTTTCCAAGGTATTTCAGTTCCCCAGAGGGGTGGGTGACAAGGAGGGGGGGGGAGAAGCAAGCAGATCTCTGTGAGTTCCAGGCCAGCCTGTCTCAAAACAAACCATTAATGAGGATCTGTGGCTTACCCCTGTGATCCTGGCAGTTGGGAGGCTATGGCAGGGGTCTCTGTGAGTTTGAGAATTGGGCCTGGGCTGCATAGTAAGACCCATGGAGAGACAGATAGACAGAGGAAAAGGGAAAGAGAGCAGGAGAGGGAGGAACCCACAGTGGTGCAGGCCTGTAATCCCCAGCACTTGGATGGGGTCAGGAGGGTCAAGAGTTCAAGGGAAGCCTTGGCTATACAGCAAGTTTTAGGCCAGCACAGGCTACATGAAACCCTGTCTCAAAAAAACTAAAGAGAAGGAGGAAGGGAAGCGGGGAGGAAGGGGGAAGGGGAGGAGGAGATGACCAGGGATGCCAAGTACAGAGGAAAGACCAGGGGAGAGGCCTCAGGAGAAACCAGACCTGCTGACCCTTGGATCTTGAACCTCCAGTTTCCATACCTGCGTGAAAATACATTTCTGTGAAGTTCCCACCCATCTGTGGTACTTCATTATGGCAGCCCTAGCCTACCAACACCACCAGCATCACTGGCCCCTGTTGCTTCCTGTCACTGACGACAACAATCCAGGCTACCCTCTACTCACCTCATTGAGTCTCCCCACCTAGAGAACACTATTATCCCCATTTCAAAGTTGGGAAAACTGAGGCTCGGAGAGGTTCATTACTTCCACCTGATAAATGGTGTAGACAATATCTCAATCCAGGAAAGAAGACTCCAGAGCCTGTGTTCCTGGCCATCATGCTACACTGTTGGGACACTCATGACACTAGTCCATAGGAAACCACACTCTGCCCAAGCTCTCAGAGTAGCCGAACAAGCCTTATGGATACTCCCTGGCCAGTGGTGAGGCTTAGCCCGATCATCCCAAGTTGTTCTCCTGGAACCTCGATGATGGTATGTCCCTCCAAGAGCCCATCAACCCATGTCCAGCAGCACACTGCCATGCCTACAGGACTGCCATATGCTAGCTCTGGAGCAGGAACAAGGAATGTAAGTGTAATAAACCCTAGGAGAGAGGGACACACACACACACACACACACACACACACACACACACACACAGATCTGCTACATATGATTCAGGGAGTCATCAAAGCATCCATTCTTTGAGGAGCAGCTCTGCTCTTTGTCACAGAGATGCAGGGATGGAACCCTCTGCCATCAGCACACTAATCATCCGGGAGCTTCTCCGCCTCGGAGTGTCCTTGAGGAAGGCAGTTCATTGGCTCAGTTAAGGAAAAGCTTTGTTCCCAAGCAGCAGAACTTGCAGCTGCCTACCAAGCAGAAGAATGTGGCCGCTGCCTCCCCACACACTAGGGATCAGGACTACAACAGAGATGGGTCCCTCCTGATCCCCTCACCAAAGGGACTGCAGGGCATGGGAAACGGCCATTGGTTCTGCAACAAGGTGGTCTGATAGAAGCTGGAGTGGACACTCACTTCTTGCAATTGGCACACCCTCTTATGGGCCTCCAGCCAGAAAACACTGAGTCACCCTTTGTAATGAACAAAGCCAAGCTTTGTCAGCACCCAGTTACTCTGGAGGGTGGGAGGAGTGAGAAACTTGACTGGTGCTCATGATGTTCTCTGCCCGATCCTCCTGCCTAATTTGTAAATCAGGCAGGCGCTGGCTCTCTTCCCTCCCTAGCCCCTTGCGGTAGGGTCTCTCAAGGTGTGAGAGACCTTCTGCAGGATTCCCCCCAGGTTCTTCTCAATCAGACTCGCTAGGGTACATTTATGAAGTACCACGGGTGACTCTGGGGCCTATGCCCTGCTGGGTCCTTTTTTACCTGTAGCCTGTCTGAGGAAGCTGGGCATGCCCTGATGCAGACTGAGGAAGGAAGACCACCTGCCCTGGGTCACTTGACTTGCAGTACTAAAACCTGGACAATGGGGGGGGGGGGGGGACAAGATGGCCGGTGTGTGACGCTTGTTCTGCTGCTGTGATAAAATATGCAGCGACCGAGGTTTAAGGAAAGGGAAGTTTATCTTGGCTCACAGTTTGAGGGTCCAGTCCATTGTGTCAGAAGTCATGGTGACCGGAGCTTGATGCAGCCGGCCACCTGGCATCCACAGTCAGAGCAAGAAATGAATGCTCAGCTCGCCTTCTCCTTTGTACGTAGTCAGGACCTTAACCTGTGGAATGAAGCTCCTCACTTTCAGGGTAGGTCTTCCTACTCCAACTAAACTAATTGAGATCATTCCTCACCGATGTGCCCAGAGCCTGGTCAGATCAGTGATTCTAGGTCCTGTCAAGGTGACAATCCATATTCGCCACTACAACTAGCAACCCCAGCACATTTCAGAATCCAACCCCCGTCCCCGACACACACAATGCAGGAGAAGGAGTGCTGGCAGGTGAGAGATCTTCTCCACAGCCCTCAGCGTTAGAGTTGGAATGTACCACAAGTATACTCAGAATGTACGTGGGTGTGGCTGAAGTCTGGGATTTCACAACATTTCAGATGAAAAAATGAAAACAGGCCACAAAGAACTGACTCAGGAGCACTGGAAACGGGTCCAGCTTCCGCTGCCTGTCCTCTGCCCAAAACCTACAGTCACCACCCTTCACAAGAGCAGCAAATGCCTGCCTCAAGCTGGCTGTTCCCCGGAGAGGAGTGAGTTGTAAGAGTTATCATTCCTTTCCTCTCCTCTCTGAAGAACATCGCTGCTTTTTGTCCTCTGTCAGCAGGGATGAACCCAGCAAGCAAACGTACTCTTAGATCAAGTCATAGGCACCAGGAGTTCTTCAACCCACTCCTGCAATAGCCAAAAAGTCTTTCAGAGTACACACTGTCCTGGGCCCTCATTTATCACATGAGAAAACTGAAATCCAAGACCCAGAAGTAGGCAAGGTAGCACAGAGAGCCAGCTAAAAGCTGGGTCCTTCTCCTGACCGCCATGTGAACGAGCCCTTCTGCAAAGCTAGAAATGACAGGGCCAGAAAAGGAAATCAGAACTAGCATGCAAGACCCAAGTTCAGTTCCCAGCACCCATGTGTTGGGCAGCTCACAACTGCCTGTACTCCAGCTCCAGGAGATCCAACACCCTCTTCTGGCCTCCAAGGGCACTGAACTCCCTCCCTCAACCCCCTCTCTGTCACACACATACACACAATTAAAAATAAAACTTTTTTTTTTTTTTTTGAGACAGGGTCTCACTATGTATCTGCGGCTGGCCTAGAATTCACTATGTAAACCAGGCTGGCTTTGAACTCATAGAGATCCACTTGCCTCTGCTGGGATTAAAGGAGTGCACCACCACTCCCAGTCAAAATAAAATCTCCTTTTTAAGCACACGTGTGGATTCATCAAATCCTAACACCCACATCATACAGGTGGAGAACCAGTCCAGTACCCTCCCCAGAGCTGCAGACAGCGACACTTTCCTGGCCTGCTTAGGGTCCGTCCAGTGGCCATGGACGTGAGTACTGCCGACAGAGCCGAGGTTTACTGTGTCCAAAGTGACAAAGGCCAATCGAAAGGTATAACTAAAGTGCGGGGGGGGGGGGGGGTGGAGTTCTAGCTCAGTGGTAGAGGTCATCCTTAGCATATGTGAGGCCATGGGTTCCATCCCCTGCACCAACAAAAAAATGATAATCATAAAAATGAGGACCAGCAAAACAGCTTAACCATTGAAGGCACTCAAAGCCAAACCTGACCTCCAGGACCCAGGTGATGGAAGGAGAAAGCTGACTCCTCAGATTGTCCCCTGACCTCCACGCACTGCAGTACTCATGGACACATATACTAAATAAATAAATGTAATTTAAAAAAAGAAAGTCTAAACTTAATTAAGCTAGGGATCATGAAACATTTTTACCTTCATATTCCATAGAAGAAAAAGTCAACACCTAAGTGTTTTAGAATGAATTCTTCAAAAGCATTTTGAGTTCTCCATAACTAAGTATTTTCTTTTCAAAAGTTACCTTCATAAATAAAAAGAGGCCATGGATTTGAACAGGAGCAAGATGAGGAGAACATGGGAGGGACTGGAAGGAGGAAAGGAAAGGGGGGACGTGATATGATTTTATTTTCATTTTAAGTCACCTTCAAGTTATAAGCCATGACAAAATGGGAGCAATCGTCCAAAATTGATGTGTCTGTAGTTGGCTCAATAAAGCCCTGGCTATGCAGAAGCCTCCAGGGAACGGATGAGTCACTTTATGAGGCAGAGTAACTGAAGGAAAAGCCTTCACACAAAGGACATTTCAACTTCTAAATAAATGCTTTCTAAAATGGCCTCTTGCCCTGCCTTCTGAAACAGAGCACAAGCCAAACCCAGAGGCTTATGCTTACAATCCTAGTACTGAGAGGCAGGAGGATTGGCATGAGTGTAAGACCACCCTGAGCTACATAGTGAGACCCCCATCTCAAACAGTAATCATAATAATAACTAATAAAATAAGTAAGGCAGAGCATATGAGCGTGGAATGAAGATAGGGAGAGGCTCATTCACCCAGATTATGCAAGGCCCTGAGTTTGGGCCCAGGCCCCCCAAAATAAAAAAAATAACGCAGAAGGCGTTCAGTGCTTCAGCAACCTCCTAAGGCAGCACACTAGACCTGGGAACCCCTGCTCCCATGCCATCCATTAGGTTCTCATCTGAAGGACTTCCTATCTCCACCCCAGGCTCTCATCTCATCCCATCTCTGCCCTCTAGTCGGCCACCTCAGCCTTCCAACAACCGCAGTTATTCAGAGCTCAGCTGCCACACCCCACGGGTCAGCAGTTTCCTCCATCCATATTTATTAAAGTCACAGAGCTGGAAACTTCTGAGCGTGATCCCAGAACCACGCTGCAAAGGCTCGCTGTAGCGGTCAGCACTCTTTTGACACAGGACGATTAGCAGGCCTGCTTCAAAGTCCTTACACCCTGCTAAGTGGCCAGCACAGGTCACTGGGGCCACATTTTTAAGACAAAACTAAGCTTTACAGCTAAGTAAGCATCACAGGCGCCTGGCCAGTAAATGGCAGGAGTATATTATTAACCCTTACAGCTCCAAACCCACAGGCTCCAAAACCCATGGAAGGAGAAAGCTGACTCCTCAGATTGCCCCCTGACCTCCATGCACTGTGGTACTCATGGACACATATACTAAATAAATAAATGTAACTTAAAAAAAAAAAAAGAAAGTCTAAGCCGGGCGGTGGTGGCGCACGCCTTTAATCCCAGCACTCGGGAGGCAGAGCCAGGCAGATCTCTGTGAGTTCGAGGCCAGCTTGGGCTACCTAGTGAGTTCCAGGAAAGGCGCAAAGCTACACAGAGAAACCCTGTCTAAAAAAAACCAAAAAAAAAAAAAAAAAAAGAAAGTCTAAACTTAATTAAGCTAGGAATCATGAAACATTTTTACCTTATACTCCATAGAAGAAAAAGTCTCCTTTTTGCAAATACTTGAGGCACCCACTCTGCTTAAGGATCCATTATCCAAAATCCACCAAGAAGGGCTGGGGAGATGGTTTCATGGGTAAGGGCTTGCATCCACATGTGAGGACCTAGATATGAATCTCCAGAGGCCACACAAAGCCAGGCACAGCGATATGCCTTGGTTTGTTTCTAAGTCCTTTTCAGCCTTTTTTTTTTTCTACTGAGCGTGTTTTGCCTGCACCACGTTGTCTGTGTACCATGTGTTGTGTACAGCCCTCACAGAGGCCAGAAGAAGATATTAGAGCCCCTGGAACTGGAGTTACAGCTGGTTATTAGCCATCACGTGGGTACTAAGAACCGAACCTGGGTCCCCTGAAAGAGGAGCCAGTGCTCTTCACCACTGAGCCGTCTTTCCAGCCCGGTACTGTGGCTTTGTAATTCCAGTGTTTTTCCAGAGATGTGGGAGGTGGCGAGTTGTCAGCCTAGCTAGCCTGGTGTACATAGTAGGGACTGGGGAGAGACTGTCTCAAACAAGGTAGAAGGTAAGGACCGTCACCAGAAGTTGACCTCTGAACTACACACACACACACACACACACACACACACACACACACACACACACACACACACACACACACACACGGTGAGGATGAAGTCATTATTTATTCTCAAGAGGTTGGCCTCTGCTGTTCCCAGTTCTACAGATCCAGAACGTGTTGCCAATAATGTATCGTTTTAATTATATTGTAACAGTCGTTCTCTCCAATGAGTTGATTATAACAGGATGTCAGCCCTTTGGCTCACTGCAGAGAGTACACACCCCACATTCAGGCTGACTAGTATCCCTTTAGACTTCTGACTACCAATGTCAAGCTGCCACCAAGGACTGCCTGGAAATATCCCTACCTTTTCTAGAAACTCCCTTTCTCCTTTTGCATAATGGTGAGCCTGCCCGCACCCTGTCTGTTCCCCTGAGCCTGCCTCCCTCCCTGTCTTTGCTTTCAGATTTCAATCTCACTGATTAAGTCACCAAGAAAATAGAAGCCAAGATCAAAGGCTACCTCATACTCCTTCTGTCCAGCCTTCTGCCTGCCTGCCTTCACCCAACCCTGCGCTCTCACAGCAGGCCTGTCCCTTGATGGAATGACCACCAGCCCTGCTTTGCCTGGAACTCAGGATGTTCCTGGGATCTGGAACTTTTCATCTTAAACTGGACTTTGAGCTAAAGCTGGGCAGATAACTCTAATACAGATGGGCTTTGCTTGTACTTTGCCAGGGGCGGTACACCCTCCAGGGTGAATGGATAAAACACAGAGAAGTGGGTAGCTTCGGAGGGTCAGACAAGGTATGCCCCTAAGAGAACAGGCCACACATAACAGAGTTAGTGCAAGGGGTTTACTGAGGGAGGGAGGACTCGGAGAGCGAAAGAGCGAAAGGCTGTCTTGGAGTGGGGACACGAGGCAGGTAGACAGACCGACAGACAAGCATGAGGAGCAAAGGAGAGGACTGTGACAGATGGGCACTTTTAAGGGGTGTGCATGTCGCATGGTGACTTTGGAAAGGCACCTGGTGGCAGGTGATGATATAACGTCCTCGGTAGGGGGTTGAGGCAGGCTGGCCGCTGTGGCGGGAGCTAACACAGGGTACAAAAGAACCCCGTCCCTCCCTCTCCTAATGCAAGGGCTTCATCCTGCATCTTCCGGTCCTCTGCCTCCCCCATCTCTCTGTCTCTACTGAATCATTGCCCTGAACAGGCCACAAGTTTTGATATCTGCTATCTTAGAGAATTAAAAATAATATTTCCCAGCGTCTGCAGAGATGGCTTAATCGTTAACAGCACTTGCTGCTCTTCCAGTGGACCCGAGTTCAGTTCCCAGCACCCACACCAGATGGCTCACAACTGCCTGTAACTACAGCTGCAGGAGCCCTGACTCTCCCTTTTACGGCCTCCACAGGAACCCACACACAGACATAGAGATATGCACATAGACATGGATAAAAATAAATAAACAAGTAAAAAGTATTTCCCTAGCCCCAGCTTTCTCTTCTCATAACAGGCCATTTCTTAGCCTTCTTCAGCTGATCTATCTGTCCTCAATGAGTCTCAGCTTCTCCTCAAGCCTCCATTCTCTTCTCCCCAAGAAAATCTTTATCATCACTGAAGCGAAATACAACGTAACCAAGGAAAGATTTATTGGGGCTACAGGTTTCAGAGAAGTCAGCCCAAGGTTACTTGGCTCCATGCACTTGGACAGACGTCACGGTGCCAGAACCACGTGATGGAGGACAGAAGAAAGCGGAGTAAGGGAAATACAGGGCAAGGCCGGAGGGACAAACAAACAGACAGACTGAGACGCCTTAAATTCTCAGCATCTAGTCTCTCCACAGATTCCAAACACATATCTTGAGGGGGTTAAGTCTACCAGCACTGAGGAGATCACACTGGAAGCCATGATTTGCTTGGAAAGGAGAGATGAGCAGCTGCCAGCTTCCTGTGCTACAACTCTTTGGACTGCCAACCAACTCCCAAATAAATACACAAGCTTATTGATTATGAATGCTCAGGCTCAGCTCAGGCTGGTCCCACCAGCTCTTTTAACTTAATTTAACCTGTTTCTATTCATCTGCATTTTGCTTCAGGGCTTTTACTTTTCTTTCATTCTGTATGTCCTCCTCTCCTGCTTCCTCCACGTCTGTCTGTCTGGCCTCTGATGTCTCCTTATCATATCCCTTTCTTTCTCCTCCAGCCTGAATTCCTCCTCCTCCTTACTCTCCATCTATACCTCCTTCCTCACTATTGGCCATTCAGCTTTTTATGAGACCAATCAGATTCTTTGGCATGGTAAAACAGCAACACATTTTTTACATGATTAAACAAATGCAACACATCTTTGCATGGTCAAACAAATATCCTGCAACATACACAAATGCAACACATCTTTACATAGTCAAACAAATGTTCCACAACACAACTTCCCAGCAGTACCTTTCCTCAGCGTGTGTTCAGTGGCTCAGGTTTGCCATTTTGCTTCTTTGAACTTGAGTTTAGTTCAAAAAGCACTTCCTGCAGCCTTATCTCCCATCAGGCTCATTTAACACTTGAAAGGTTTCAGAGACAAGGGCTTAAAGATGAGTCATGAAGACATGGTCCCTGTCCCTTAGAAGCAGGGGAGACAATTATATTAGTTGTAGTAATTATATCAGGATTAATTATATTCATGTAAGAGCTACAGTTGAGGGCGTGTGTGTGTGTGTGTGTGTGTGTGTGTCTGTGTCTGTGTCTGTGTCTGTACTTGAAGGCTCGAAGGTAAAGGAAGGTGACAATTGTTTTAGTTCATAATGTGGAAAAGAGAGGGTGAGCAGCAAGCTTGTGTGTTCTAACGTAAACGAAAGAAGAAGCCAGGCCTGATGGCTCATGCCTAAGATCCCAGCACTCAGTGGACCTAGGTGGAATGAGATCCTGTCTCAAAAAAAAACGAGAGAGAACAATAAAAAAGAAAAACACCCCAGGACTCCTTGCTACCAAAGCCACAAGAGTTAGAACCTCCCATCTCATGGCCTCATGCTTAGTCATGCCACAGAGTGAGTCTTGTTTGCTGACCAGGGTCCCAGATGCTCAGCTAGCACCTCAGGAGCAGAAAGTTTGTGAATGATCGTTTACCTTAGGTTGATCTTCATCCCCCTCCCTTGTTTTCTTGCAAAGAAAAAAAGCAAAACATGTCTAAACAGGCAAATTGTTCAGTAACCCAGAGCTTACCAGCTAGTAAACTTCAAGGGAATAAATGGATAGTACAGATATGGGGCCTGTTCGAGTTCCTCCCAACACAACCCTCCTTACAGGACAACTCAGGTACTTTCACCACAGTGGCCAACCCTGCAAACTGAAAGAATGTCAGAGAGGGATCTGGAGAGGGACTTGTGAAAGGAAAGCCTCAGCTTCCTCAGCTGTAGGGATGCAAACCCAGTGAGAGCACCTGGCACCAGGGGAGGCTGGCAGTGCTTAGAGGAGCCAGTCCTTTGAGCTGAAAACAAAATTCATGCAACCCTAAACCCAAGTATCCCCCAAGTATCTCGGCAGCGAGGAAGAGAGAGGGGAGAGACAGAAACAGAAACAGAAACAGAGAGACAGACAGTCCACATGTGGGAGTTAGTCCTCTCTTTCAACCATATGAGTCCCAGGCGTTAAACTCTGATCACCAGACTTCGCAGCAAGCGCCTTCACCCGCTGAGCCATTTGACCAGCTCAGGCAACAGCAGTCCTGTTGTAGATGGGACGAGTCTTTCTTGTGTCTTGCAGGAGTCTGCTTTGCACTGTAGGCTAGTTAGCAGCAATCCCGCCACCACATACTAG
>CABHPR010155972.1:0-64053 GCA_902168415.1 Peromyscus melanophrys
CACCACATACCCCCCACACACACATACCACACACACCACACACACATACACACCACATACCACACACACACACACACACCATACACACATCACATACACACTACACACACACCACACACACACCACACACACACCATATACCACACACACCACACACACACCACATGCCACACACACATCACACACACACACACACACACACACACACACACACACACACCACATACCACCCACACGCATGAGCATCAGAGTTAAGGAAAAAAATAACTCAATGTTATACCTCAAGGCATTAAGAAAAACCATATAAGCCCAGAATTAACTGACAAAGGGTTAAAAAGATCAGAGTAGAGCTAATTGAAATAGAGAGTAAAAACAATAAGAGGATATATCAGTGATACTGACAGCTGGTTATATGAAAAGATAAAATCAATAAAGCTTTAGGTAGACTAAATAAAAAAGAGAGATCTCAAAATTTGAAATTAAGGTGAATTCATTATAATAGAAGCCAGAGGGATTCAAAGATCCTAAGAGATTGATACGAGAAGCCGCAGGATTACACTGAATTACCCAGAAGAAGTGTAGAAATTCTTGGTTATACACAGTCAACTAATAGTAAATTACAAGAAGCACAAAATCTGAATTGACTCAAATTTATTTTTAGATTTGTTGATTTTCTTTAATGTGTATGAGTGTTTTGCCTGCAAGCTTGTCCTTGAAGCCCGTGGAAGTCAGAAAAGGGCATCTAATACCCTGCAACTGGAGTCACAGATGACTGTGAGCTGTTGTGTGGGTGCTGGAAACTGAGCCCAGGTCTGCTAGAGCAGTAAATTCTCTTAACCCCCAAGCCATTTCTTCCTTAATGAATAAGGAAGTCAAGCCTGTAAAAACCTTGCTTCAGAGTAAAGATGAGGACCTGATAGTTTAACTGCCAAGTTCTAGTAAACATTTAAAGAGGTTAAAACACTAATGTTCCCCAAACTCTTTCAAAATAATCTTCAAATTTAATTTAATAATCCAAGCTCATACAAAATCACATAGGGATTTTATAAGAAATTATAGGCTAATATCCTGATAAACATAGACACAAAAATCCTCATGCAACAACACATACTATTTATTTTAACGTTCATTTTCCCCAAACTTTTCATTTTTAGTCCGTTTTCTTAGGATGCCCTGGTTCTCACCTGTTTTTAAAAACTTACTTTTTATCATGTGTGAAATTATTCTTATACCCCAATGCCTGCCTTTCATGGAAAGTCTGTAAGCACCATCAAGGCCTAAGTTGTTTCTTAATTAGTCACTTATAGTATTAGTCATTTTATATATTTCTATCTAATTTTCACATAGGGTTTTTTGAGAGAATCAAATATATCCCTTATGTGCTGATATCAAGTTTTCAGTTTCTCTGATACTGTCCTTAAATAAAAGATTGGTACAGTTAAAAAATCTGTATTTTCTATATCTTCATATTATACATTTAAAATAAATTTTAAAATGACTAATCTGTTGACAAGTTATGCGTGTTACTGAAATCATCAGGATATGTCCCCACTTCAAATATGCTTGATAAAATCATTTACTTTATACATTAAAATAAATTAAGTGTGTATTGTTGCAAGAGGACACTGTTGAGACTGATTGATTTTTACACTTCTAGCTGGTGAGGCTTGAAATGCCTTCAGTTCCCGTCTGTTGCACTGAAACTTTTGTAATGGTCTTTATAGAAAAAGCTACATGAATACATTTTAATTGCAGTGTTGACTACAGCTGTATAACCACGTGGCAAATCATTTTTATACTTGCCACTGTGAGACTAGCCAGATGGCTATAATTTTAAATCATTGTACTATACTGCAAAGCTAAGAGTAGGATCTAGCCAGCGGCAGGGTAATAAAAGGAGAAGTGGAAGGGACTAGAGGAAGAATTTTAGAAAAGGTAATACAGGAATGAATATGACTGAAGTTCACTATTTGCATATATGGAAATGTCATAATTAAACCTACTCTTTAGTAAACTTTATACAAGCAGAGACAAAGAGTGGGTAGTGGAGAGGTACAGGGGCAGGAAGACAGGTAGAAGGAGGGACGTGACAGGGTAAGGTGCTCATCATCTCCTAGAAGATCCCAAAGCCTGTTGACACAGAGTTGAGTATCATCAGTGACTGGCCAAATCATCTGAGAAGGCCATGTGATTAATTATGAATCATGAGAAGTTTATGATTGACCATATTTATTCTAGTCTCACAAAAATTATGCCAGAAAATCAATTTCAGTTTTTGTGTTATTGAATAAACCTAAAATTTTAAGTTGTATGATGATATAAAAAGGTCTAATCCCTTCAAAACACAGCTTGAAATTTAGAATAATTTTTAACTTTTTAAGAGGAATTAATCTGTGTGGCTCTTAAAATTATGCGCTTTTATCCTAACACTGAGTACCTTATCTCTGAGGTTCACTTTGAAATATTTTGTATAAAATTGCAGTTATAAAATGACATAGCAAGAAAAAAACAGGTTACCAGATAGGTTGAATGTTCCGATGTTAGAATATAGCTTTTAAGAGATAATTGATAATTGATAATTACAAAGATCATTGTTTCCCTTTCACAGTTTCAAACTAATTCACAAATAATCATAACTCCTCACTATAGATTCTCATAATTCCTATAATTTTCTCCATAGAGTACTTGAGGTCTATGATAATTGAGGAGTGAGTGTAAAGAAACTGTATTTCACATTTTTGAGTTTTGAAAAAAAATGATAGAAGGAAGGTAACTACAGTTTCTGTGAGGGCAGGATGATCTCTATTGAAACCTCTTTTTTTTTTTTTTTTTTCTGAGCGATGAAGCAACATTATCCCAGAATGCTTCAGGACTGCACATACGTCTCTGTGAGATGTGGGGAATCTTAATGGTGATGCCTGTGGGGAGGCTTTTGAAGAGGTGCAAGGTAACTCGATGATGTAATACTTCTTTTGTGGCTGTAGTGTATTTCAAAGAAAGGAAGTTTGAAGAAAATATTAATATCCACCCAAATTGTGTGTCAGTGCCCAGCAAGTCAGCATGTAGGTGGTGGGGGCTTGTGTTTGGGCAGTTTGAGAACAGGAAGAGAAGTGCCTGGAGTGTGCCCTTTGTAAAGTAGGAGGATGGGGGTGAGATAAAGTTGGTCCTGATGTCAAGGGTTGGTTGGCCAGACCACCATTCTCTGTCACAACAGTGTAAAGTGCAGAACTGATCAGATCTGAACTGCTACTGAAGAGTAAAATGAAAAAAAAAAAAAAAGATACTTCAGCATGGGCTGAGACCATCCATTCTCCATTACAAATGAACTTTGTCATTTTCATGTTTAGAGTAATGGACGTAACAAATATACCTAAACAATTTTGTTTATCTCTACAATTTTTAAAAAATCACTTCAAGTGCTGGAGAGATGGTTCAGTGATGAAGAGAACTAGATGTTCTTGCAGAGTATTTTGGTTCAGTTCCCAACACCCAAAGTGGCTCACAGCCACACTCCAGTTCCAGGGGATACAACACCCTCTTCTGGCCTTCTTGGGACCAGGCATGCATGTGGTATAAATGCATACCTGCAAGCAAAACATTCACACACCTAAAATAAAAATTTAAAAAAGTTACTTTAAAACCCCATCTTCACTCTTTGAGAAAAAATCCTTTTTGTGCAGTTTTGTCTCTTGGGGTGCGTATGAAGTAGCCCTGGGGGAGTAATGAAGATATGTTATAATTAGGTTACACGAGAGCTATATACTTTGTAGGTGTTGTAAAAATAATTGAAATCACATTTTAAATAGTGAAATCTATGATATTTAATTGCATATCAAGTGAGCTGTTTTTAAGAAAGTGAAGTTCTAATCAAAGGTTGCTTAAGATGAAAGGAATAAGTAGCATTGATAACAACAGCCTGTGTTACCTCCTGCTAGCACACTACACAAGGCTGGAGGCTCAGGGTTAGGATGCGACTGATACACCCTTCTGAGTCTTACCATTTCTGTGCTTTGAAGGAAGAGAACTGAGAATCAGAATCTAGTTTCAGCCACAGCTTTAATCCACCCCTATCAGTTTATGGGCTTTGTGTCCATCCTGCGAAAGGAGAATGAGATTTCTCACAGGCAGCTTTGCCTTTCATGAATACAAGGTACAGGTGAGCCCTTGAATGTATGAATGGTATTCAATTGAGAGATGAAAAGAAAGCACACAAGACATTTATTGCTCTTATCGGTTGTAGTTAGGTAAACATTCTGTGAACATTTGTTTTATAGCCTGGGAGACTTTACTGTCTGGAGTAAATGTCATGTCAAAATAGTGAAGATTGAATCTTTGAAAATATAAATACATGTTCTAATTTTGAAGAAGTTTTGAAGACCTGGAAATATTTTTTCAAGAAAGTTTTCAAAATATGTAAAAACTCAACCCTGAGGAATCTTGTTCTCTTAAGTCGTTTCTCTCGGGTAACTGTCAAAAGGTAGAAACTTGACATTTTTTTTTGTTGTTATTTTACCTTTACAGATAGGTGGGTGTGCACATGTGCCTGTGTGCACGTACACACATCTCATATACATGCATTATATGTTTCTATGTTCATAGTTAAATTTAACCTTATCTGGAACTAACCACATTCTCTGATTATACTTACATAGCCCTACTCAACTTGATAGTTGATTTACTCTCTGAGAAACTAGAAATTTAATAATAGAAACTTATTTGCGATGCACTTCCATTTTAAATCAGGAAATGCCAATGTGTTCTTTCACGTAACTGAAGTATGTACACCTCTATTTGAAATAAATAATAAACACTAAGGTTTATTTTATTATTTTAGTTTTTATTCGTTATTGTTGGGGTGTGTAGGCATGCTGTGTGTGGGTGTACATACCATCGCACATGTGTGGAGCTCAGAGGACAACTTTGTGGAGTTGGCTCTTTCCTTCCACTTTTACCTGGGTTCCAGGAATCAAACTCAGGCTGCAGGCTTCCATGGCAAGCACCCTCACCAGTTGAGACTTCCCATGGCCCAATATGTTATAAAATATTATTAATTAGTACTCAATTTCAAGTAGGAATTTTGATTTTTTTTATAAATCCCTATTCATAATAAGGAGAAACTTGCCTGTTTTCTGAAAGCACCTTTGCTGAGCTAATAACTGTGTCCCTGTGACCAGACATGAGAGACAGGGGACTTCTGTGAAGGAGCTAAGTAGAGGTGCGTTCGCTGTATAGCTCCAGGACCCTGGGCTTACGTGTCTTTGGTTTCCATTCTGGAAAATGCTGCCTACGAGATGAATTATTGGTTCTCTAGCTGTGTATACTCAGAGTCTCAACTAAGTTTGGCTTCTTTTCCATTCCTGTTTCCTACACATTCATTGTTCCTAGGATGAAAAGTATCAGTCTAGTTAGCTGAGTGTAAGTAAACCGTGCAGAAAATGTTACAGGATATTTCTACCCTGCTTTTTAGTAGTAACACATTGTTCTAAAGAATCCACTAAATAGTAATATTGATTCTAGTTTACAGATTAAAAACAAACATCTTTAAAAATGAATAAAACAACTTTAAAAAAAGCAGACAGTTGGATGTATGTTTGGAACAATGTACTCCCTGATTAAATCCCAGATACACCAGTGCTCTGCAGACCACACGGATGATGCTCATGAAGAGGACCTACACTCCTGCTCTTTCTGCTACAAAGGGCACTTCTCACAGGGCCTCCTTCAGTGACTTGAAACAAAACAGCCTCTTCAAGAGATTACACGATTACAACTCAATTGTATTTTAAGAATATCATTTATAGCTTACTTTTTAAGAGAACAAAGAACTACATGAATCTAAGGAATGCTAGAAATGAGAGAAATAATCTTTCCCAGGGAAGAACACACCACATAACTATCCAGTATCACATTGTCATCCCTGGAAACACACATACAGGTAACAGTATACATACTGAGTAGTGTGAGGGGCATGAATTTACATAATAGCAGTGATGGGGTTTGAAGGGAGAAAACAGAAGGGGGAAATGATGTAATTACAATCTCAGAAAAAAAATAATTAGGAAAGAAATTCTAAGGAGAAGTTATTTTAAAGTATGAGATAAACCCCAAATCCATGCCAACTTATGTTATAGCTTCCTATCACTTTGGTGACTTAAAAGTCAGGTAGAATGTTTATTTTGAAAACTTTAAATTGTTCAAATCATTTTCAGATGAGTTACCAAATGTCTATGATTAGCATTTTTTTAAATGGAGAAATTTGAGTTGAAAATTACACTTTAAAAGTTTACTTTGGGCCAGCAAGATGGCTTTGTAGGTAATGGCACTTGCTGCCAAGACTGGAGTTTGGTTTCTGAAACCCACAAGTGCAAGGAGACAATTGAATCCTGTATGTTATCCTGTGACCTCCATTGACTGTGCAGTGGCATGGGCATGCCGATGCACAGTTAAAAAATGTAAAAATTAAATATTTTAGCCTATTGCTAAGCTTCTGTAGTGCTGTTTTAACATTCACATACATACATGCATTCCTATACACACACAATACATCCACATACACACACACACATCTTCTGGAACTTGTTTCAGTTTTAAAATAAAGCAAATGTGTCTTTGCTCCATTTCAGGTGGACACATGTATTCCATTTATTATTGGTATAATCTCAGATGGGCTCCTAGTCGTTACTCCTTGGGTTTGTGATATAAACCTTTCAACTATGCTAAAATGGCAAATGCAAGATGAATGATGTAAGAATATAATTTAAATGGTGACATTAAAACTGTGGATATAGTAACAAATTGAATATACTTGTAAATTCCAGGTTTTTAAACCTTTTCCACATGTTCATAATTTTATTATATACAAATATTAAAGTTACTAGTGAGTGGAATTGGGGTTATGATAAGAGTTGTGAATTGTTTCTGCTGGCGTAGAGAATGGGTTAGGGAATTGTGAGATGAGCTGGATTCTCAGTGTCAGCTCAAAGCTTGCAAAGCTAACATTGGTCCTCAGAGTGCTTATCATGCCTTAGTTACCATGGGTAGGTGGGGAGGTAGGGTAGATCTGTCAGGAGCTGGGGCAGAGGTAAACATGATCAAAATATATTGTATAAAAAATTAAATAAAAAAGAAAAATGCCTCAAATGAAAACTCAGCCAGGGTAGCAGCTTGAAGCTGAACCATTAGGCTAAAGGTGAACCAGGGATGGGGACGGAAACTGGCCGCAAGGCTAAAGGGCAAGCTGGTGAGAGTAAATGCAGTTAACGTTCTTTTCTGGCCCAAAGCTACCACAATGTAAAGGTGAATCTGGCCATAAATTCAGTTAGCCATCCACTCTCTCAAACACCCGTCCTGACATAAAAAGTGAAAATGAGCAGTAAGAGAATCCATTTATTCAGCCGTCCTAGAAGGAGGACGACAGTTTTCATGCGCACGGCTCACATCACTCTGGACAGGACACAGTTTTAATGTCCACCTTAGTAAAAGCCTCCACAGAGAACACCGGAGGCCACCATCCTTGTTTTCTGAATTTGCCTCTCCTTGCAAGGGTATCATCCGTTTCGTTTCCTCAGGATCACTGTAACCTGGATTCATCAAAGACCTCCCTAGCCCCCACTTAGGTCTCAGTTGTACAGCACTCCAAAGAACCAGCTCTCTGTCCTTAAGGAAAGGCGTCTCTCTGAAGGTCACGTCAACCAAGAGTACCTACACCTTTCTGGTAACATTGCTGAAGTTTATTACACAACATTTCTAATAAGTGCAAACGTGCACATAGTGGAAATAACCCACTTCCCCCTTCTTCTACCAGTGTGGAACTATAGTTCACATGCTCATTTCTTATCCCCTCTTCACTATAAGTTTTTTAAAAATACAAAACAGTTAAACATATAATTACTGTATCGTCATAATTCTTTTTTTAAAGATTTATTTATTTATTATGTATACAGAAGAGGATGCCAGATCTTATTACAGATGGTTGTGAGCCACCATGTGGTTGCTGGGAATTGAACTCAGGACCTCTGGAAGAGCAGTCGGTGCTCTTAACCTCTGAGCCATCTCTCCAGCCCGTTGTCATAATTCTTAGATAGTATTAACAGCTTGCTCTCAAATTCCCAGTTGTTTTATAAACATAATTTTTGATTTTGCTTGTTTTAAGTACTAATCCATATTCTTTAACATGTCTAAAATTTGCAAAGTCTCTCCAGTCAGGAATTTTTTTCTTTCAGCTTTCATATCTTCATGTAACAAACATATTTTGAGGAACCTTGGTTATTTGTGCAGTTCTCCAGTCTGGAATTCAGTGATGGTGGAGGAGTTCATCATGTTTCTCAGCTATGTATTATGTAACAGTTGGTCTGTCTAATAGTTCCAAGTTATTTGCCTGCTTGAAAACCACAGCCTTGGGTTCCATTTCTTCAATCGTCTCTGCGCATTGTCGGAACGTTCATTATCTCTGAGCTTACCCCTCACAGCTTTTGTCACAACTTCTAATTTTTTTTCCAGTTTAATTTTACTAGGCTGTGACTGGAATATGTTTTGTGTTGGTCATTCTGGTGACTTTGTATAAATATAAATTGGCTTATGCATACATACATAGTTCTGAATCTCTTTCCATTTTAATGAAGTTTAAAAAAAGTAATTATAGTTTCTACTCATTGTTTTGGGCCTTTGAATATCATTATACATTAGATTATTTTCCTGTCTAGTGCATTTGTGATTTCCTTTATAATCCACAGCATAACCTCGTTTATTTTAACTTAAAATATTAAAAAGTATCCTTTTGTTCTTTGTATCAGTATCTACTTTTGTTCTTATTATAGTTGTCTTTCTAAAATTATTTATTTCTAAACTTCATAAACTATATCACTTATATTTTGAAATTTTCTGAGATTTTGTTTTTTTAAATGTATTTCATTATCTGAACTCTATTTAATTTAATCTAAATAATTTAGCTAGAAATCTAACCTTATTTGTCTTGGCTCTGATTTTTCCCTTAACATTTTTACTAGATATTTAATTTAGATAGTGGCTATTATCCAGGTTTATTTTTCAATTATTTTTATTTTCAGAAATTATCTTTACTGTGAGACTGTTTCTGAAGGTCACTTTTGAAAATTTATAGGGCAGGGGCTTTTCTGATATTTTCAAATGTTAACACGAACCCTTTGTTTTCTCCAGAGTGATAGCACAGAAAAATGTTTTCTCAGGTGCTATTGCTCTCACAGAGTAACTATTGGATATTTTGGTGTATTAAATGATTTTTTAATTTTCTTTAATTTATTCAGCATTCTTGAAAACAGTCTAATGGGTTGTTCTCAATTCCACAGAGACAGCTTTTGTGTTCATTTCCTAAAATAAATTCTATGTACCTTGCTTGTGCCCACAGCCATTCATTATCTCACAATTTCAACTGTGTGAGAAGTTTCATAGCCTTCCCCGAGTCTCCGTATAACAGTCGAGGCTGATTTGATGTTGTCTGGGCTGGGCTGTGATTTGTGGGACAGTCGAGGCTGATTTGATGTTGTCTGGGCTGGGCTGTGATTTGTGGGCTCTGCCCAGGAAGAACCTGCCTGGGAGATCTCTCAGATTGCTGAGTTTATTTTCTCATCACTGTGCGCCTGACAGACACTATCGCTCCTTCAGACTCAGCAGAGGAGAGACAAAGCTTGTTCTTGAGTCTGTTCCAAAGGCTGAATCTCCTCACAGGAAGCTCATATTACTGCATTCCCTTCTTTATACCCACAGGAGTCACTCCTTAGAAAGAGATCAGTATTTATTTTAAGAGATCTCACCAAACTCTGCCATGTCTAGATTTGAAATACCAATGGTGTAGAGACTTTAACTGTACTTGCAGAGTCATTCCTCTTGTCCGGTAAGGCAATTAGTCTGAAAGTTACTACCCTCTTCCTTTGAGGTCCTGTCCAAAATCAGGGTAGGACTGTGTCAGGAATACACGTCAGTGGATAAGGTCTTAGGAACCTATCACTTCCTGTCATCCACTTTTGTTGTTGATTCCATTTCTCAGTTTTTGTGCTGTCATCTTGATTGTATTTTTCAAAAAGATTAACTACTTATGCCACCCTTATCAGGCTCTCCTAAAATCCCATCATTAAATTTTCTTATAATAGAATCAGCCACCATCATCAAAGAGCCCTGCAGCATCACAGTTGTGGCCTCCACTTGAAGCACACTGTCCGTCCCTTTCTCTCATGCTATGTGCTGATTATGCGCCCCTCTGATTCATAAAATTGATGTGTGTTCACACGTCTCTCGTAGTAATTCACACATTTTAGTATCTGTTTTCCTTGATCAGTGTTTCCCAAGTAGGACGTAGGAATCCTTATAGTAAATTCACAGGGAGAAAAAGAAATATTTCAATTTTTATTGAAGATTTATTTCTCTCCTACCTTTATGCTTTACTTGTGTTTTGTGATATATGTGTTTTAAGGCAGGAATAGATAAGTTAAATTGTAGGCTGAATACAATTTATATAACATGCACATGCCACTCGAGCAGGTATCTTTTACATTCCATCTCCATGGAGGAAGTTTCTTTGTAAACTATGTCACAGAGAGTGAGGTTTTTTTTTTTTGTTTTGTTTTGTTTTTTTTAAGATTAACTGTAAAAATTTTCCTGAATGTGTGTATCCTTTGCTTCTTAGGTTAAAAACTACAAAATTAAAATTTGTTTGTGTGCAGTAACCTGCCACTTTACTTACCCACAGTAGTCAGAGTTTTCTATGTACTAGATTTATCTGTTTGTTCTATTTGGAAGAGGGAAAACCATGTTTATTACTTCTTCATTATTGGTTGGACAAAGTGCTCAGCCTTGAAAGTTGTAGAAATATAAAAGACTAAATAGTTTGTACAATTCTAGGGGCTGGATAGATGACATGGATGTGAAGAGACTTACTGCTCTTGTATAAGAGGACCTAGGTTCAGTTTCCAGCACCCACATAGCTTCTCACAATTGCCTGTGCCTCTAGTACTAAGGCTCTAACTCCCTCTTATGTTTTCCATGTATTCCAGCACACGTGTGGTGCACATGTAGGCACAAACATACACACATAAAGTAAATTAATAAATATATATTTTCATTATTAAAAGTAATGCTTCTCAGTTCTGAGATCACAGCAGGTCAGGTGTTGGTATGTGGTATCTGATGTTGCACAGCCAGGCACATTGCTACAGACAGAGCTGTTTTGTCCGGATGGCCAGGTAAACATGTAAGCTATCCAGCTGTTTGGAAGATGTTCATTGTTATATTTTCCTCCCTTAGTAAAGGATTGAAATGGTAAATGTGCATTTAAACTAGTCTTCCTAACTATTCTCTTTCATACTAGGCCAAGAGTCTTATGAACCTTTGTTTTAAACCTTATTCTTCTTGGGCGTCTTTAGCCTAATTAGCTGCAACGATTGGGCTGATGAAATGTCAGTTTAAAAAAGAAGCAGTGGAAAACAGCTGCAGTGTCCAATGGGCTTGGGCTTAAAAACCATCAGAGATCCAGACTCAACACAACAGTTATAAGAGTAGTTTTGATATAAAGGAGCAAATTTTTTCAAGTTTTATGTTCTTTAGATATAACCTTATTCTTAGGAACCCATATGAGTCCTCTACAGCACCAGTTCTCAACCTGTGGGTCACGACCTCTCTAGGGGCAAATGATGCTTTCACAAGGATCACCTAAGACCATCAGAAAACACAGATATTTACATTATGATTCATAATAGTAATAAAATTATGGTTATGAAGTAACAACAGAAATGATTTTATGGTTGGGGGTCACCACAACATGAGAAAGTGTATTAAAGTGTCACAGCATTAACAAGGTTGAGAACCATGGCTCGACCAGATATGGACCTCCATCTCCTCACCATCTCCAGCAGTCAAGTAGGGCATTTCCATCCTCAGAAGGGGCAGAGCTGCAGCCGATCTCTTTCATTTAGCCACACTGTGCACACGGATCTGTTTCACCATGTTGGCAAGCTTTTCTGTCTACAGCTCTGTCTCAGCACAGTTTGGTGTGTCCTGGTGAGGGTGCTGGCTGCCTGCGATGCCCAAACTTTAAAATGAATCACTAATCTTTGGTTTGTAGCATTCACTACTTCAAAACCAGAGTCATTACTTACTGCAGCTGTCTTAAGGGTAACAGAAGGTTGTCTGTTAATCACCTAGATGTTCTAGGCACCATCTTTTTCTTGCTGTAAACAATTCTTTTTTCATAAATGCATATTTGTACCATAGACTGGTGAAATAGGCATTATTCATAACTTCTTTTATCTTGGAGCAGAAATAGGGACATGAATGGATGGGGGTGGACACTTGTTCAGCATTACAGGTTAGTTCAGCTAAGATTAGGAATGCAATAATCTCTTTAGCATGACTATATAGCCATCACAACTAATCCAATTTATATGGACATATTTTATTACCTCAATAAAATTATTTTAAAGGAAGGGATTGCAAATTGCCTCTGGAAGTTAAGCATTTGCATGCTAACAGTTTATACAATCAATTAAAGAATGGGAAAAAAATCACCTAAAAGGAAACCATCAACTAAATTCCCCACAATTGAAATATTGAGTAATATAGGCTGTTTAAAGCCACTTCTAAATTGTCTCTTGTTAAGCCAAATATGGACAAGTTGCTGATAAATGTGTACAATGTATTGTACTAACTTAAATATAAGTACTCAGATCATACTTGTAGCTTTAGCACAAATGAGCCTTTTTAAACATTTCAATGATTGTTCTGTTCTCCATTTATAAAATAAAAAGAAGTATGCAGGTCAGGGAGGGATTAAAACATGGCATGTAAGCAGAATGTACACTTGAGATGCACCTGTCTGGTTTTTTGTAGTTGGAGAAAAGGGAAGAGTTTGAGCCATGCTGTTGAACAGCACCTTTGATGCTCTACATGAAGCCTAGTCCGGACTGAAGGAAAGAGCAAGTGCAGGGGTGGAGACTGCTGTAAGATTATCTTTAAATGAAATGTTTCCCCCAATCAAGAGCAACAGTCTTTCATCTTGTCAGCCACCTCCTGACTTTCTGCTTCTCTTTGCTCAGATCTACCCCTAAAATCACCCTGTGTCTCCTTCTCCACCATCCATCACCTCAGCTCTAAAATGAGGAGCCACTGTATCATTTCCCAGCCTGTTTTTCTGCTTTCTGTTTTACAGCACCTGTCACTGCCTACTCCTTTAGCTTTATTTTCACAGCCTCCATGTCTACAACAAAATCCATCTCACAAGGGCAGGGAATTTGTCTTTTTTAGTACTCCTCTCCTGCCCAGATCAGTGCCTGGAGATAGAGAAGATGCTCAAAGAATATATGCTGAGGAAGGAACGGATAGACAAGGAGACAGGAAGAAAGCATCTCTTCAAAGCATCCTTTCCGTTCAGCTGGAGTGAGCTTCTCTCATTTCATTCTATTTATTTGTCTCTTTTGATAATTGTTACTCCTGCTGTTTACTGTTTATCAGTATGCACACAATAAGTTTTTCTTTTGAATCATATCTCCTTATTTTCAAGTTTTGTTTTTTTAATTCCCTGAAATGCATAATATAATAGGATTAAATAAGTAATTATATAATGAAGACATGACACCACTTATGCATGCCTGCTAGGTTGATAGGTGACAGGCAGTGCTTTTCAGGACTGAAAATGAATTATTCTGAAGCTATGACTCTTCCAAATTTTCCCTCCTGGCTTTTCTTTTCCAGTGCTGGGACTTTGTGCATTTTAGGTAACCATTCTGCCACTGGGCTACATCCACAGACCTTATTTAGTTTCCTCAAATGATTTTTATTTACTTGTCTTATATTTAATGAGTAAACTAGTCATAGACTATTTGATTGAGGTTGGGTAAATATCATATAAATCTAACATGGATTGACTTCCTCCTGCCATTACATAAAAAAAGGGGGAGGGGGGCTGGTAGATATTCAGGTAGATATCCAAGCAATGCTAAATGCACAACTAAACTATAAGGAAAGAAAAAAACATCTCATTCTGGGACAAATAATGTAACCTTGGTCTTTCTTCAAACCAGGAAAGCTGAAAGCCAAGTACACCCAAAAGCTTCAGACACATTGTGCTGCTAACACATCCCACATTCACCCCTGACACACACCTAATAAAATCCAGGTTGTCTAAGGATGTAGGCTGGGTTAAAAGTTGCTCTGTGATCCATCCTTTTCATGCTCAGGAATATACAAGGCATGACTATACTGTAGAAAGGATTATATCCATATAAAGATTTATTTCAATGTTGTAATATATATCAACTTTAAAATTTTTGCTCTCAGTCTACCACTTATATTATGAATGTCATAGCTAGAGTTACCTTTTATTAACTATGCTGTTACATGAGCAGTTTGTATTTGTAAGAAATAAGATATGTTTAAAACCTCCACATACAAAAGTTTTTTGAGAACTTGATCATGGACCTGTAAAAAACCATGCACCTCTTCAGCATTTACTATACGGTGCCTTTTGGTGGGATCATAAGCATTATGATCTCCATACACCTGAGGATCTTTATTTCTGTTGAGGTCAAGATGGTGGAATTAGACTTCATAAATCCTCCTCTCATCAGAGGATTTGGGCCATTATGTTGTGCTCACACTGTTCTAGAAAAGGCGGGAGGCAAAAAAGAAGGTGCAAGGAGCTGCCCTTGCCTTGGGGTCCTTTGCCCCCACAGAAGTCTCTGGGACAGCATCCTGAGTTTTTCTGGGAGAAGCAGAGAGCACTGGCCCAATCCAAGTAAAGAAATTCAAAAAAGTTTGTCAATGAATATATTTTAATTGCCATTATCATAGTATTTTTTTGAGATAATGTGTGATTGCTGACTCAGGGTGGTCATTCCTAAATACATAGTGCTTTCAAGTTTACAACATATTTGACCATATTTTGATTCCCTAATAATCCATTTCTGTGCAAGATATTACAAGTTTTTTTCCAAGCCTTAAAGTAAGCACAAACAGTTGTATTAATTTGTTCCTCTGTTGCTGTGACAAACAGTGACCAAAAGCAATGTACAGAGAGGAAAAGGTTTATTTGGATTTCCCGTCTTCCTGAGCACACTCAGTCACTGAAGGAAGCAAAGCAGGAACTTGGAGGCAGAACTGAAGCAGAGGGTGTGGAGGAATGCTGCTGACTGGCTTGCTCTGCTCTTCACTACTCAGCCACACAGCTCACACCTACCTGCCTAGGTGCGGTTCTGCCTATAGTAGGCTGGATCTTCCTATGGTAATTATCAGTTAAGAAACTGTCCCCAGAGACGTGCTCACAGGCCATTCTGATGGAGTCAGTTTCTCAGTTGAGGTTCTCTCTTTCCAGGTGTCTAATTTGTGTCTGGTTGACAAAAACTAACCAGCACAGTGGTAGACTATGTCTCAAGTCTTTTGTAAGCCCATTAACATGCTCTTTCATTGAATGATAATTAAAAACTAAATGATTATTTTAACTGTTAAAGGTGTGAGCAGATAACTGAGGAGGTTTAATATTTAACTCAAACTTTTCATTTTTAAATCTAGGATTTAATCCATGTTGGTTTGTATCCAATTCCAGCGGAGTGATGCTCTCACTGGTCCACAGTTCTGGGAGAGTAGACCCCCGTGAGGAGACTGCTGCTCAGACTTGGGCCGTAGTCGTACATGGTGTCTAGAGTGACATCTGCAGGGTGCTTACATTCAGACTATATATACGGTGAATCTTCTAGGAAGATATTTGAAAGAGAAAACTTAAGGGCTATGGTTTTTATAAAACTAAGTTTGAGAAATGGAAGGGACATTAATAGTATAGCCTGAAGCCCATAAGTCACCTTAAGAAAAGCCCTGGTTTAATGTGTTGGACACCGAGTCTTCTATGGGCTCTGCTTGTCTCAGAAACCTTCTATTTCTTGCATATGCTAGACTTCATTTTCTTGGGACTGTAAAACCAAGACCAATGGACCTTTGTAAGCTTAACAAGACAAAAGATCTAAAATGGCCTCTGTTTACTCAGCAAACAGACAGTTTGAATTAGACTTTATAATGATGTGTTGACAGTTTAAGACCATTGATTTTCAAAAACACAAAAAATAGCCTTTAAAAATTCTGAGTGAAAAATATCAAGTGTCAGCTAATAGGAATGTTCTTTCATTTTTTAAAATGCCAGTATAATTTTTCTTCCAACAATAATTACAGAGGCTAAATTCTTTGTGCTGAGAGCAAAATAATGGACTCAGAATTAAAACAATAGTTGGTGGCATTTTAGATTTATATCTAAAGGTCACAATTAATTTTCTTCCATTTGGAATTTTTGAATAAAACAGTTCTAGTACATAAACATGATAAATTATCCATAAAGAAGTGTGACTGATTTTCATTGTTATATTTATCTTTGCATCTTATTTTAATTATGCCAGGCAAATACTATTAGGCTACTTGAGTCCCAGAGCCATATGTAAGTTCCTTAACTTTCATGTCACATATTGAGCATTTTAAAAAATGAGGTGTGAGGGGAATGAGATATGAGGCGATGAACAAAATTATGATGTCGGATAACTAGATTTTTCTAAATAATCTCTCTGTGTGTCTCCCTGTCTCTCTGTCTTCCTGTCTCTCTGTTTCTCTGTCTGTCTCTGTGTGTGCGTGCCTGTGTGTGTGTGTGTGTGTGTGTGTGTGTGTGTGTGTGCGTGTGAGTGTGTGTGTATGCTCTGGCATCTGTGCCTATGAAGGGAACAGTCTCCTGTGTTCTTCCACAGGAACACTCCTCATCCTATTTTGAGATAGTGTATTTCATTGTTCTGAAGTTCATCAAGCAGGCTAAGCAGGCTGGCCAGCAGGGTCCAGGGATCCAGTTGTCTCTGACTCCCTAGCACCTAGATAGAGTACAAGTGTGTCCAGCTTTTATGTGAGTTCTGGGAATCAAGCCCAACCAAGTCTTCCTTCTTGCAAAGAGAACACTTCACTGCTAATCGTCATGCATACCCAAAAAAATATATTCTAATACCTCTTTTTTTTTTAAGTGGAAGTATCTGAATTACCATGTCTTTTGTGTTTCAATTTTGGCTCATTGATAAATGCTTTTTGGAAACCTAGAGCAGCAGTGAGCTTGAATCTGGATCCTTTACTACTTAAATTACTCTAAATGAGTTTCTCAACCTCTGTTTTTTTGCCCGTATAATTAGGCAATTAGAAGACATACTCAAATAGCACTGTTGTGGGAATTATTGGAGATATTTATGAAGTATACAGAATGATGTTTGGCTTTTAGCAAAAGCTCATAACCATTAATTGTTCTTATAGTATGAAATGGCTAATCTGCTTTGGTAATTAAATGTGGTATTATATAATTCATAACTTTTGTATAAACTGCAGTTTTTATTTGAAGGATTAGATTGTCTTTCTTCTTTTTCATATTACTTTCATCATATCATTGCAGCCTGTCTCTCTTGAGTTATTTAGGAAATCATTTAGACACAGGCAAATAGTTTTAGAGAACTAGAAGTCTGGATTCCCCACTTAAAAAAAAAAGCTTGAATAAAAATATCTTAATTATTCGTAGTTTATTCATGTTTTCACTCCCCATTGGGTTTAATCTAATAGTCTTTGTGGGAATATATACCACGGAAATAAGAACGAGCAAGGATCCCAAGAGACAATGGAAGGGCTTCCAGGGAGGGCACTTTCTTGCTGTACACTTGTTATCCACATGGCTTGAAATTGGATGTGACTTCTGGTTTCCTACTAGTACTCCTTTTTTGTTGGGCTGCATGATTCACATGTTTGTTTTGCTTCTTGATTCTTGAATGCCTCTGAATGTCTGATCCAAGCCAACATCCATCATACTGTAAGCATTGAATGGGAACCAGGAGGCTTTTCAGTTAACCTTGAATACAGTGATGACTGTCCCACTGTAAGAAAGAGAGATGAGTGACATGACTGTAGACCCTATGTGTAAAGGTGATCAATGTTAGAGTAGAATATTCCGTAAGAATAGTATTTTATCAGTTTGTATTATTAGAAGTTTATGTTACAAACTTGTACATAGTTGTATTAAGGTGGTGCATTTGTGTGATCCCAGTTTTATGAGGCTGTGTAGGAGGTTGGAGAGTTCACAGTCAACTGGGGCTGCTTAACAAGCTGTTCCAAGGGGAAAAAAAGCAACATAATAGTGCGAAACAGCCCCCTTTGCTAAAAAAAATGACCTAATAAAATAGCTCAAGCTAAAAGAAATTCCAAACCCCAGTTAAGAATTCTAGTTATAGTTGAAAGTGGAATTAAAAACATGTATCCTGGAGAGAAACCTGCATCACTCTGGAAGGGAAAGTGTGTGATACAAATGTTTTTGTTTTATTTTTGTTTATTATTTGTCTTCAGTCCAAAAAGATACTTACTTATGGAACGGTGTCTTAAAATCCAATGGCTTTCTGCCTTCCTCACAAGGCCAGTTTCTGGCACTCTGTTTCTTTGCTCTGTTTGTTAGTTTTCATTGTCTCCATCCAGGTCATGGTATATCCCCATGTCCCCGTGGGAGTGTCCCTGCAGCTGACCTTCCTACCTTGCAGGCTTTCCATATTGAAATAGTTCTTTAATGATACAGATGTCAGTTAGATGGAGCCAGAAGCTCAAAGCCTACTATGGAGCACAGTGACTAAAGTTAACACTACTTTATTTTCTCAAAAAGTGCTGAGAGTCTCTGTGAAGTCTCATGAAAAGCAAACAAAACAAAACAAAAACAGGAAAAAAAAAACCTGGTCATTCCACAGTGTGCATATTTTAAAACAAAGATAACATACTCTGCCATGCTACCATAACAACATATATTGTATTGACAATGCATGACCAAAGTGTTTTTCCTACTCCAAATTTGAAGATAAAAGCTAGCTCCCGTGTCAGCCAGCCAAGAGTGACTACTGACTTCTGGACTGACCTTCCTCTCACTGTCACGTGGCAGTTACCTATGACCACACTGTATCATGGTAATTTGTGTACAAGCCAGGTGTACACCACTAGCACATCCATAGATTGTGCTAAGGATGTCCCAAACTGTCCTATTTAACAAAGATTTGGTCTTACAATGCTCTTTATAAGAGTCTAGTGTAATAATGAATGGATTTTGAATGACAGCAATGTTAGAATATGAAAGAATTTCTAAAAAGATACTAAAAATTGCCACCTAATTTTTTTATGTTGGTATTCTTATAATTTGTCAGATTTGTAATGAAAATAACTCCCTAGTTGAAGCATCCCACTGCATGTGGAGCTAGAACGTCAACTCTCTGTTATTCCTAGTTTAACCATCCCAGATGTGATGGTTTTTGCTTGAATCCATTTCTTCCTCATCCTGACAAACCTGCTTTGTTGATGATATGAAATAGAAAATTTAGATACACACACACACACACTCAGACATACACACACAGAGAACACACACACACGCACACATACAGAGAGAGAGAGGGAGAGAGAGAGAGAGAGAGAGAGAGAGAGAGAGAGAGAGAGAGAGAGAGAGAGAAGATAGAAAGACAGACAGACAGACAGAGACCGAGACAGAGAGAGCTGATTCAAATAAAAACTTGGAAAAGCATGGAAAGCTGTCAAGAAACACACAGGTGCAGAGCACATGTTTTACTGGAGTTGATTTGATTCCAAGAGACTTGCTTTCTTATCTATTCTAAAACACAAATAATTACATGTCATGTTTTCCAGTAATTACTAACTTTGATAAAAAATACTTTTGCAATAAAGATTAGCAGTTTAAAAGGCATGCTTGAGACATAACCCTATTTTGCGTCTCATTTTAACATTGTACTACTCGCCATTCCTATATTATAGTCATTTAGAACCAAAATATTTCTTCTTGGTAATCTCACTTTTACTTCTACTGCATTATCCCCCAAATATGTTCTCCCACAAGACTTAGAAAGGTAGGAGGTGTTTAAATAAAAAAATGATCTTCCCTTGGAAAGCACGTTATGAGAAGCAAACACATCAGGAAAACTCCGAGCCTGTCTTAACTGCGTCTTTTCCTTGACATGAGAGCTTTAAACAGTGAAAATCCTCATGGATGTGTGTTCACAAAATGAAGGTATCATGACATGATTTAGTGAACATGTTAAATGTGAACATTCCTGTGAACAGCAGACCATAACGTCTCTGAAATGGAAAAGGCCCATAGCTCGGGCGTGCTAAGCCCCAAGCCTTGCTGGTTATCAGTGTCTGTCTCTTCTCCACCTCCAGCCCTGCAGAGAATCGGAATATTTATTTTGCCAAAACTGAGTTACTCGTATGGTAACTATCCTTTCACGTACCATTTCAAGTCATAAGGTCATCTTAGGTACAAGAGATGTCTTTTAATTAATTTTGTTTTTACCATTTTCCCTTCCTTCCATAAATGTGTATTATTGGTACACATTTGGAATTTCTATGATTCATAGTTTAGGAAGGCCTCCGTGATGCATGTTCATGTTGCTCACTAGGGAAGTTATATAGAATGAATGATAATTAAGTTGTAGATAGAGTTCTAGTCACAGCAGTATGGAACTTAGTATACAACAATATCAGGATATAGATGTACGAGCCTTGTGAATCATCAATGCTTTGTCGGTTGGTCATGCAGTATAGGGTGTGTCATGCAATGATAAACCTAGAAAATTATTATTAAAGTCAGTATTTCTGCTACAGATTTTTCCAATGAGACTTTGTTCTACTAATGCAAAGTAATTCCCATTGCTACTCTAGTGTTCAGAGACTTGGAGTCATGTCTGGAAAAAATGCATCAGAAGGGCTGTATGAGATTGGGGACAAAATGAATTATTGCCACATTATTGGAAAATTCAGTGAAATATTAATTTTTCTTGAATTTTAAAATAGGAAGTGTTTAGCAGTAGCTCAAATGGTCTTTATAGACTTTATCCATTTTATGCATTCATTCAAATATTTTAAAAATTATTTTTATCTGTTTCTCTTTCTCTTTCTTTACCCTTTTGTATGTGTTTTTCTGATGCTCTTCATTTGCTCTTCACTGAGTCACATAAGTTTGACCAATTCTGCACACCTATGGATTGTTTATTAATACATATGAGGTGATGATTATACACAGTAATAATATACGTGATATAGCAGATGATTTAGCATTTGTAGAACAAGTCACGGTGCCTTCTAAAGAGAATTTAGGGACTTTCTCTCAGACTTTATTTGTTTGTCTAATTTTTATTTATTTATCTAAATATTTACATCTATAGCAGCAGTTGGCATGAGGAACTCAGCTACATACTGTCCCCCACGTTGGCCTGAGAAATTCCCTTAATCTACTAAGGAGCTCAGCTAGGGTAAGGCCAGAATTTTTTTTTTTTAACTTTTATTCTTCTCTCATACATTATTTCCCAATCAGTTTCCCCTCACTCCACTCCTCCCAGTCCTTCCCTTCTCCCTCAGATCAACACCTCTGTTTTCCTTAAAAAAAAAAAAAGGAGCAGTTCTTCTCCAAGGGATATCCACTGAATATGGCCTAATAAGTTACAATAAGACGGGGGTGCAAACCCTCATATCAATGCTACATGTGGCAAGCCAGTAGGAGGAAAAGCGCCCTAAGCACAGGCAAAAGAGTCAGAGACACCCCCACTTCCATTGTTGGGAGTCCCACAAGAACACCAAGCTGCACAACCATAAGGTATATGCAGAGGACCTAACTCAGACTCATACTGGGTCCATGTTTATCACATCAGTTTCTGTGAGCTCCTGTGAGCCCTGTATAGCCAGATTCTTGACCACACCAGGGAAAAGAATTTCAGACCAAGTTAGTGAAAAGCAGAATTAGAATTTGCTAAAAATAAAATTAAAAGGTGCTCAAGGTAGCATGGATGTGCACTTCTCAAAGGAGAGTCTAGCCTCATTGTCCTAATGGTGACTGTGTGTAGAATTGTTGAAGCTTTTGGAATTTCATTGTTCTCTGGGATCTTAAGGGACCCTTTCCTCCTTTATCTATGTTCCCCTTATGATGATTAAATTATAGGGTGGCTATAGAGGTGTCTTGGATGGGTTTGCGATCTTATAGAACTAGGAGAAAGTACATTAAGCAAAGAGTTAGAGGTATGTCCTTTACTATATATGAAGTTTCTGGTAAGAGTCCCAGGAAAGGCAGATTTGTAGCTGGAAAGAGAGGAAGGTATTGAGCAAATTTAATTGTGTTTAAATTCTTAATTCCTATCTGGTGAGTGTCTTCAGCCAGACTTCAGGAGTGAAGGTCTCCTTTAGCTTCTGGTTCCCATGTCTTTATAATTTCCCTGTCCTCATAATTCCTCCTGCACCATATAACCTTCCTCCAACTGCTTAATTGTTTCTGATAAATAACATTTAAACATTGTGTATGTAGCATAGCTAAATTGTTAGGATACTGTGGTGGTTTGACAGAAAATGGCCCCCAGTGGGAGTGGCACTGTTAGGGGTATGGTCTTATTGGAGGAAGTGTGTCACTGTGGGGCAGGCTTTGAGGTCTCATATAACCTGAAGCCACACACAGTGAGTGAGACCACTTCCTGTTGCCTGCAAGATGTAGGACTCTCAGCTACTTCTCCAGCACCATGTCTGCCAGCACACCACCATGATGATCATGGACTGAATCTCTGTACTGTAAGTGAGCCACCTTAACTAAATGTTTTCCATTATAGTGGTTGCCGTGGTCATGGTGTCTCTTCACAGCAATAGAAACACCAAGACAGATACTTAAGTCGTTGTTTTGTGGCTGGTTTTTTATACAGGTTCAATGTATACTAATATGGCCTGGGACTCACTGTGTAGCCAAAGATGACCCTGAACTATTGAGATTCCTGCTTTCATCTCCAGAGGGCTATAATTACAGATATGCACCAGCAGATTGGTTTATACAGTGCTAGAAATGGAAAAGAGGACTTCGCATGCACTAAATGAGAACCTGACCTACTAAGCTACATCCCCAGCCTTAACCCTTCCTATGGAAATTTTCTAGCTGAAATTTGAACTAAGGGAACGATAGTGACCCTGAATAAAAAGCTAATTGTAGTGTTAGAGTTTAAAGTAATTCTTCATGTTAAAAAGTTTCACTTTTAACTTATATGAACATATATAATATATATATATATTATATATGTTCAGTTCTGTATTTTTCTGAAGCATTGAAACACTGTACCCAGTGGGTCAAGATAAATCAGTATTGCTTTCTTCAAGTTCCATTTGTTCAGAATGCTTTCCATAGTGTAGAAGAAATGGGAGGACATGGGAGCAAGGGGCTCCTGCTTTATGTTGTAGCTGCACTCAGACAATAAACTTCCAGAAGGAATTGCTCTTCCATAGACCACAACAAGGGATGCCATAGAGACCAAGGTTGTGTTTCAGAAGCCTAGACATTGCCACTCAATAAAGCTCTCAGCTCAGATGCCATCTGCCTCACAGCTGAAAATAATTAAATGTTATCAACACTAGGCTCCCTTCTCACTTCCTGGCTTTTGCTAAGCAAGTTTACACTCACCCTTGGGCAGATTGCTCAGATAGTAATTTAGTACAGGCTGTTAACGTTCACCTGCAAAACTGAGTGACTCCTTAGCTTAGAAAAAGGGCCTGTGGGTATTTAAATTATTAACAATATATTTCAATTGGGGATTTCTTAATTTAATTTTTTCTAAAGAGCTAGTTTTCTACTGAATTTTGTTAGCAATCTAGCACCAACTTGACATATACCAGAGAAAAACACATTGTTATTTTGTTTCACCTGGTCAGCGTTGGCATAGAAATTATCAAAGACATATACTATCCAGTCACTGAGTTAGACTGCTGAGTGAGCACATTTGTGCAGTGTTAGAGGAATGAGCTTCAGCTGTGTATTGCTGCATATGGTTTTCATTATGAGAGCAGAAGATAAAATGAAAAAGCAATCAGAGCCTTGGAACCATAAGAGAACACAGTATTTATTTCTCTCTTCAAGAAGGGTTGTACTTTCCTTCCATCAGAACAAGACCTCTTTGGGATGGTGCCTCTATTGTATGTCAGTCTACTGATGGTTTAGGAATTTAAACATGATTGCCAGCTCTTACACTTTGCCAATCTTTACATAACGTAAAAATGTTTATTTTAATTTGTACTTCTTATAGTTATCATTCTCTTTATTACTATCACACTTGAAAATACATTCTCTCGAAGTGTGCTTGCTTCTCCTTTGTAAAGAAATTCATTGGGAAGTTACATCTTAAACCATCTTCACAGTTTACTTTTCCCTCTGAGTCCCCCGTTGGAGTAAACTATGGGGAAAGGGAAGGGATTTTTGGGTGCATTAGTGCAGTGTGTGTATAATGTACTTAGTTTCCATGTATGAAGGAAATGTGTTGCATTTATATAGTAAATCAAAGTCCTAATTTCCAAGCAAGCACTGAGTTGGACAGATGGCTCAGTGAGTAAAGTACTTGCTGCACAAGCATGAGAACCTCACTTTGAATCTGTAAATCTGGGTGTGCAAGCATGCATCTGTAATCCTGTGTAGCTGTGGGAGGTGAAGGCAGGAGAGTGTCTGAAACCCAGGCCACCTAGCCTCGTGCATGCAGCAGCAAATAGACCTGTCTCAGCCAACAATGTGGGTGATGAAGAATGACACTGGAAATTGTCCTTCGACTTCCACACGTGTGCTGTGTCACTTACACACCTGAACTCATAGCTCTGAGCATGCACATGCACGTACATACAAACACACAAAAAGATAATAAAAAGCAAACATCAATTTGTGATATTAAATATGTATAACTACAGTGTAACTTTTAAAGTAGAAGTAAACTTTTAAAGTAGAGATTTATGGGATTGTGATGAATTGCTTATAATCATTTAAGTATTTTTAAAACTTGGGATCATTACAGATGATTTTATGTACTACAGTAGTTAATATTTTCTCATATTCACATGCCACCTTCTGTGTAGGAGAACATTAAGGACCAGTTCTTCCTGCTATTCCCAGGCTGGTTTGCTTTACCCTGTATGCTCGCTTTAATTCTGAAGATTGTGCTTTCTGAATCCTCTTTCATATGTGAAGCTTCAGGGTCCAGAAGCCATTGTGTGCTCCACAGATGAATAGTTGTAGCTAGAGTTTTCCTGGTCCTGCCTGGCCCAAAGTCAGGACAAATCTCTCTCACCTGCCAGTCCCGCAGCAGCTCAGACCCAACCAAGTAAACACAGAGACTTATATTGCTTACAAACTGTATGGCCGTGGCAGGCTTCTTGCTAACTGTTCTTATATCTTAAATTAACCCATTTCTATAAATCTATACCTTGCCATGTGGCTCGTGGCTTACCGGCATCTTCACATGCTGCTTGTTATGGCAGCAGCTGGCAGTGTCTCTCTGCCTCAGCCTTCCACTTCCCTGAATTCTCCTCCCTCATTGTCCCACCTATACTTCCTGCCTGGCTGCTGGCCAGTCAGCATTTTATTTATCAATCAGTCATCCACAGCACTTAGCTTTTCACTTTACTAGCTCAAAAGCAGAGGAAGCCTCCTGGAACTCCTCCTGGGTTCAGTTTTATGATATAAAAAATTCAAAGTAGAGATAGATGCAGTTAATCTCTCTGTTGAGAAGCCCAAAACCATGTTTTAGCTGAGTATTGTCTTTTCCCTAAATCTCACCCACAAGGGTTATGCTTAAATTTGTGTAAAAACATTTTTTAAATGTTTAATTTTGTTCTTTGTTGATTTCATATGCATTTGTAATACCTTATGATCGCTTCCTCCTCCCACATCCCTCTCAACCTCATATCCCTACTTGCCCCATTCTCAGCCTCATGACTTTTGGCTTGTTTTGTAATCCATAAACTGCACTCAACAAAAAAAGACAAGACAAAAAGAAAGAAAAGAGAGAAAGATAAACTCAGATGGATGCCCAAGATGCCCTCCCTGCACTGCCCCAATATTAGAAATGTCAAGGATCTGAAAAAGCAAAAATAAACACAGAAACATGTCAATATTTTTGGCCATGTCTGTGTAATTTTCCAACTCAAATCATTTATGAATATTGTGTGGCATTTGTCCAATGCAGTTCTTGCAACTCAATTTTGTAGAGGTCGCAGAGGGAGAAAGGTGTTTCTGTGTTTCCCATGATGAAGAGAATTAGTGTATTGTTTCCATGTTTTTCAAAAACAACAAAACTAGTTATTCTCCCTTACTGCTGATACTGTAAAGTGTTTTGCCCTCAACTTGGGACTTCCTGGTCGAAATGATTCTCATGACCATTGTCTTCCATTTTCCTTATTTTATATGGAGGCATTTATTAGTCTCTTGCATATTATATTTCAAAAGTAGTAGATACATTTAACAAATGATAGCATTTAAATCATTAGGTAGTAAATAATGTATCAGAAATATCAAATATACCTTTGTAGAAGATTGCTTTTAAAATTAAAAAGTTTGCTTTTTGAGATACATTACTCTGAATTGTCTTTCATTTATTTACAATTTTTTTTGAAATACATACATGTAGCCATTTTACAAAATATTAAGTGGCAATAAGTAGATAGAGATATGAAAGCACTCATTAGTGTAGGAATAAAATGGCTACTTCATTTGAATGTGTGCCCTGAAAGGAAGATTTTCAAATTAGTTCAGCAAAGTAGGTTGAGGTTAGTTGCTAGAAAGTTTTCTAAATATGTTCAAATGATTTGTCATATAAAAAATAAATCTAGCCTTAAGTAAGAAGAGGCTATTTGAGAGAATTATTTCTCTAAGGAGAGAGGGTCAAATGTGATAAGGAGAACACGCCAGTCACAATGTGAGCAAGTGTAAGGGAGGGAAAACTGGATGCAGGGTAGGCTGAGGTGAAGAAGGCTGTGATTTGGGACAGTATATTTGAGAATGTTTCACCTTCAGGTCTGCAGTCAGCAGGTCAGGAAACAAGAGTTGTGAATGATGGGATTGTGTGTGAGTCTCACATCTTGGAATCCTGGGCCAAAGAGACATTAATGAAATTTGATTAAGAAAAGTTAGCACATGTTTTTCGGTCCTGTGCACAAGTGATTCAGCTAACCATTTATAGGTGAAGAATAGGGTTTTGGAGGGTCACAATTGCTTATGCTTACTACAGAGAGAATCCTGAATCTCACCTAAGCCACCTGAGAAATGGTCCTTGCTGTGTTTGGACTTAGAAGAGAAGGGGAAATTTCTTGAAGTTTTGTTTGTTTCCAGAATCACAGGCTCTGGGTCAAGTACATTACTTTCAAACAGGTGACAAAGAAAAATATTTTATCAGTTGTAATTGAAGCATTAGTAGGTAAGCAATATAGAAAACTAACAAATTTGAGCTTACTATGGCCACATTAAAGTTAAAAGGAGAATGGTCATGGTAGCAATGGCAAAAGCAGAAGGTGTTTTTTGCTATATCCAAGTAGTCCTGTGTGCAGGCCTGAGCAATGCATCCATCCTTGTTTCCAACAGCGAGGAAAGCATTAATATCTGAAGACTTCCTTTCCCCTATACCTTGGTTTCATCTCATGAAAATGGATTCATTATTCTGGACACCCACTTAAGTTGGACAAGATATGTTTTGTGGGGCTGTTTTGAAAGCTGGCAAAAAGTAATCTCAAACCTTTGCCCAGACCCAAGTTCTTTACATCTCAGTGAACTGTTATATAGTTATAACAGTCACTTTGCTGTGTAATGTTCTTGTGAGCTGATTATGATAAAATGGTTCTATTAAATTAAGAAAGAAATCCCAAAGAAATTGAAGAATGATTATAATATTTAAATTTAAAAAGTAATCTCTTCTATGTTTATCTTAAACGAAAGTCATTAAAGTATCTATAAAATGATTAAAGAAGTAAGGTCAGACGTATTTATCATTACTGAGTTTTAACATTTAGTTAAATGTTTAGTGTAATTTAAAAACTGTGCCTATTGTCCAAGGGCCAATGTATCAACACTTTTACCAAGGAAAAAGATTCAAATATCAACTTCCTTTCAAGTGCAACACCCCAGTGACACCTGGAATATTTGAAACTGAATACAGAGTTTATACTATTGTTTTGTGGGTAGAGATTAAATAGAATGCATAGTTTAGTCTTAGAAATCTGTAGTCTTTAGTTTTAAACTCTAACAGCATTAACTATGCAACCATACTGTTAAATCTAGTCTTCCAGAAGAATTCAGGAGGTTTTGCCAAAGATAGGTTTACCTCTGTAGTTGAATCCCACAGTTCTCAGTTATTAGGATACAGATATGGAAGCATTTGGTGAAATAACCAAGGTTGCAGATTTAATAAATTACAATATGTTGTGTATAGCTGAAATAAGAATAAGAGAGCACAGGAGTGTGCACATTGTTGCAATAAAATAGCTGTGATTTTTTTTAAAGTAGATTTAGTATTGCTTGGGATTTCTGCAAAGAACAAAGTTTGTGGTTCAAAAGGAAACATCCCATTTGAGGTCTTCCCCAATCTACACAAGTAAAGTATGTGATAAATATTTATTTCAGCACAGACAGTTGTGTTTCCTATTAAATATTTCATTAGTCTTTGAGAATATTTTTCTTAGTGATATTATTTTCTGTATAATTATCTCATTTTAATTACACAGCTGACTTTCATTAAGGACACAACTTCATAATGAAAACCTAGGAAGAAAATAGTTTAATTGACATTGGAAAGAATCATAATGAAAATTTCAATGTGTAACTACTGAAACATAGCCAGAGCCCAAGAACCTTAGCTCAGGATACCACAGACAGTGAAGTACACGTGTGAGGATCAAGTTTACATTGGCAAGAAAGAGACTGCTCTGACAATTGTGTGTTACTTCTGGTCCTAAGGACGTGGGAGCCCATCAATGTCTTCACCTGGAGACTTGAGTGGTGGAGCCCCTCCAGGCTGATACCAGAGAACAAGCACAGTGTTCTAGTCACTGGATAACTACACAGCCTTTTGTGATATGCCAGCATTGGTTCAAGATCTCACTGTACAATGTGAGAGTCACAGCTGTAGAAATGACTTTTGATGTGCTTTACCAAAATCCTCTTAGAAAAGAAACTGTTCTCACCCCAGGATGGGGGATGAGAACATAGGGGAACGGGAGGTTCAAGCTGAAACAGGGACAGAGTGGGAAAGCAAGGAAAGAGATACCATGATAAATGAAGACATCATGGGAATAGGGAGAAACAGGGTGCTAGGGAAGTTCCCAGGAATCCACAAGGATGACCCCACCATAGACTACTGGCAATAGTCGAGAGGGTACCTGAACTGGCCTACTCTGGTGATCAGATGGTTGAACACCCTAACTGTCATCAAAGAGCCCTCATCCAGTAACTGATGGCAGCAGATGCAGAGATCCGTGGCTGGGTGCCAGGCCAAGCTCCAGGAGTCCAATCAGTGAGAGAGAGGAGGGATTCTATGAGCAAGGGACATTGAGATCATGATGGGAAAATGTACAGAGACAACCAGCCAAACTAGTGGAGACGCAAAAACTGTAGACCGATAGCTGAGGAGCCCCCATGGTACTAAACTAGGCCCTCTGGATAGGTGAGGGAGATGTTTAGCTTGAACTGTTTAGTGGGGTCCCAGGCAGTGGGATCGGGACCTGTCCCTAGTGCATGATTCAACTTTTTGGAGCCTAGTGCCTGTGGTGGAACAGCCTTGTGCAGGGAGGAGGGGCCTGGACCTACCTCAACTGAATATACCAGGCTGTACTGACACCCCATGGGAGACTTTGCCTTGGAGGAGGTGGGAATGGGGGATGGGTTGAGGGGGGAAGCTGGGGGGCCGGAAGAGGAAGGAGAAGGGAATCTTTGGTTGATATGTTAAATGAATAGAAAATCTCTTAATAATAAAAAAATAAATAAAAAAGAAAAGAAATAAGGCCATTTAAACTCATGAATTTAAATGACAGGAAGGATAGGGTACATATTATCACTTTTCTTTTTGATTAATTAAACCAAGAACACAGATGCACCTCTTAGTCCATTTTGTGCTCCACCAGCTGATGCAGACCATGCTAAAACAGAGGCCTGGCGAGGGGCAGGAGGTGCTCTAAAGTCTCACGGTCTGCTAGGAGCTCCATGCACACAATCACCAAGTGTCACCCACATTTTACCCCTCTGCCAGAGTCAGGCATTCCTTTTCACACTTCAGCCTTTGACGGTCTGGGAAGTTATCTACTCACATCGTTTCTGAGGCTTTCCCCAGAATGAGACAGTCACCTCATGCCCACTCTCTCCTACCTCCAAATATGGTTAAGAATTTGGAAGCAGGGACCCTGTCATACTTGTTTTTTTTTTTAATCTTGATAGACTTGTAGTGCATCCTATATAATGTCCCAAAACATATCTGTGGAAATAGCAAATATTTTTATGAATGTAATCAGGTCCAGGTCACCCCTGTGCTAAAGGAAGCAGATGATAAGCATACATGTATTTCCAATTATGGAGTTTACAGGACACTGCTGTACTACCTGGCTTGTCATGTAGCATGAGGTTTCTGTTTGTGCACTGAGTTTGGTTTTTTTTGTTTTGTTTCTTGCTGTCACTTAGATTTGTTCTGTCTATAAGTGCAAAGCTGTTTACAACGTACAGGCATAAAATATGAAGAATATTCTAAGATGTCTCATTATTGGGGGATTTCAGCAGAGAACCTTTACAACAGACACTAATTGCATCAAGACAAGCATCCCAAACAGGCTGTCTGATGCTAACAGGATGTAGATGCTATTACCTTTTGCACACTAGCCGGTTCCAATAGTTCTAGTACCTGCTTTGTATCAGTTTGGAGTGTGGAATTAATTCAGGGTCTAAGATTGCCTGGCATCTTCTAACAACTGCTTCACAGTCTTGCATTTTCACAAATGTGTAAAAGACTCGAGAGTACAATTGAAATGTATCTTTATTATTCAAAAAGGAAGCTTTTGTTTTGTATTTCTTCAAGTTTACCTTGCTATCTATAATTGAACATCGAATTAAACAACATTTAATTATAATGGCATCTTCTTTGTGAACAAGATCTTAAAGTGACTTTCATCTATTAACCTGTGTTTTAATCAGTTTTTAATATTTCAAAACCATTCCTGGAACATTGATTACAAATGGAATCACAAGGGTAAACATGAAACCCAGAACCATTTTACAAGTTCTAATATTAAATCTACATCTAGTTTCCATAATCATAACAATATGGTTTGATTTTTAAAAACAAAAATTTCAATATCAGTTTGATAAGCAGAAAACTGCTTTTCCTTAGAAGGCTGCCCACTTTAAAACTTTTAAACCAGCTATAAATATCAGTGGTTTAGTTTCTGCCCAATATGTTGTTTATTTAAACAACGTTGGTTGACTCTATATATCTTTAAATATTTTACTCATAAACTAAAATACAGCCTCTGTATTTCATCTGTTGTTAATAGGTTGTAAAAAAGTGTAAGATAAAAGTAGTCTAGTTAGATCTAGTGTCTGTTTATCTCCTCTGCCCTGCCGTCCTCCCGAGTCCTTCGCTCCATCTTCTACTGTGTCTCCCTTACTTACCTCTTCCTTCTCACTGGATGCTTTTAATATTTATTTTTCCATTGGAGGAAGCTTTAAGCAACTGAATGATGATGCATCATGGTGCAGGTTTTGTATTGTTTTATACGTTTGGGGTTTGTTGAGCTTCTTGGATCTGTGGGTTTATAGTTCCACCAAGTTTGGAAACGTCTCACCCTTTACCGCTTCGATACTCCCTTCCCTCTTCACCTCTCTGACTGCAGGAAGTGTTCCACCACTTAAAGTTTTCCCACAGTCCAGAATCGTCTTCTCTCCCTCCCAACTTCCTCCTTCCCTTTTTCTTCCTCTCCTTGTAGCCTTTCTTTCTGTTTCAGTCCGGCCTCTATGCCTGTGTCTTCAGTTCCACTCGTCTTTCCACCACACTTTCTTACTTGCCACTAATTCTTACTAGAAGTTTGGGGAAAATACGTCTGTCTCTATGTTCATAGAGCCTTGATTTTAGCCTGGGCTTCTTCACATGAGAGCAAGTCAAAGCGGTTCTCCCATATACATCATCCTTTCTCTCTGGGGTCAGCTTTCCTTGATTTTTCTCTTTATTTTGGATTTCATTTTTTTGGCTTTGTTGTGCTCCTGATTTTGGAAAGTTTATATGGATTTTACTTTCCTGGGTGGTGAATAACTCTCTAATTGTTAACATACTCTTGAGTATACACTTGAGATGAGAATGTTCTTGGGAATGGTTTTATTCTGAGGGGGGGTCTTCCTTTTAAAGTTTGTTAGTTTTAATTCTGGCTTTATTCTTTCTGCACTGATCAAGTGAGACATTTCTCATGAATATAATTCTCTTGAAATTGATTTCTCTCATTGCTCATTGCTGTTGGCTTCTGTGTAATGGCCCTGTTCTCTCTGAACTTTAAGGGTGGTTCTTCAGATTTTCTGTCAGAGGAGTTTCTGTGTGGACCTCTAGACTTTCTTCTCAAGTAATTTGAAATGAACAGTTGTAGATCTTGGTTTCAGGGGAGATTGTTCAGATATGACTGGGTTGCATCTCGCTTGGACTACAAATTCATCTTTTAAGTAAGTAGAGAAATTATTTAGAAGATGAGATTAATGAGAGATGTTGTACAGTCCAATGTTTTAAGGGCTTGTCTGAGTGTTGAGAGTACCCCTGGAAGAGTAGCTTCTATACTGACTGACATAGGATGAGCAGCTTGACACACTTATCATGAGAAAAAGACTGACTTTAGGAATGTGGTGGGAAAAGTGTTTCCAGGGTTATAGTTAGTTCTTGGTCTTTCTCTGTTGTCAACTGCACTCTGAGGAAAGACTTTACTGCAAGTCCCTTGCTCTCTTGATGTTTGGAAGATGGAAGCACACAGAACTGGGATCTTCAGGTGAACGTGTGAACTCCCATTGATTCCTGTGATCAGGATTGTCATGTAAGACAGATAAAGATAAAAACATCGTGTAGTACTATGAGGGACAGAGTTAAGTACAATACGTCAGCCCAGAGTCCTCCAACGCATGCATATTGTTTGTTATATTCATCTGTAAAGTTAGGGAAGAAGGTTACTTTTCTTCTGAACTTGTTGAAAACAAATGCAATCAGTTTTATCTCCCTAACAACAGAGACAGACAGGAAAAAAAAAACATGCTTTTAAAACTAAAATTATTTTATAAATACATTCACACATACAACCACTTGGCTGGGGGACCTTTTGTTCTGCAAAAGGGGCTGTCCAACTCAGACACTTCATTTTACTCAGCTAATGTTTATTAAACAGATATTTTGATTTCATATGATTGAAGTAATGGTAAAAATGGCAATGTGAGTTATGAAAGAACAGTGTGTTTCAATTCCAGAATGTCTTTGGAGTTACCTAGGAATATTCTGGCAGCACTAACTAAATTTTACTAAACGTAAAGACCAGTATAACATCAGTTCGAGAGTGTCTGCCTCTTAAAGAAAACACTCCTTCCATGTTCATCCCTAAACTTAACTCTTCCTGAGCCTCCAAATAGAGATTCTAACCTTAACTTCCTCATAAACTGTTAATGTGCAGTATCACTGAGAAGGTATCTAGAAGTAATTTTTACATGAAAACGTTAGCTGAATAAAATGAAGTGTCTCAGTTGGACAGCCCTTTTGCAGAATGAAAAGTCCCCCAGCCAAGTGGTTGTATGTGTGAATGTATTTATAAAATAATTTTAGTTTTAAAAGCATGTTTTTTTTTTCCTGTCTGTCTCTGTTGTTAAGGAGATAAAACGGATTGCATTTGTTTTCAACAAGTTCAGAAGAAAAGTAACCTTCTTCCTTAACTTTACAGATGAATATAACAAACAATATGCATGCATTGGAGGACTTCGAGCTGACATATTGCACTTAACTCTGTCCCTCATAGTATTACATAATGTTTATCTTTATCTATTGCCTTGTGGGACTAGGTAGACAACTGCTACCTAGTTTGAGTATTTAACATTTCTTAAAGGCTCTGTAATTTAAAATGTACTAAGAACTGAGTGTGGCAGTATATACCATAATCCCAGCATTTGTGAGGCTGAGGCAAGAAGACTGCTCTGAATTTGAAGCCAGATTGGGCTACATAGCAAGACTTTTTCCTCAAAAAAGCAAACCAAGACTGTTGTAAACACAGAGGATGTTGGTCAACAATGCTTCATTTGTTTTTTAACAGGATACTGAGTGTTACTGAGTTGAACAGTTGGGAGGATCCACATCATGAACCGTGCTTTCAGCAGGAAGAAAGGTAAGAGAACTTGGGAGTCAAATCAATATTACTAATAAAGAAGAAATAAGACATTAGCTTTTCCTATTTATCTAGCCAATAGAGTTTTATTAGAACAATTTGTGTCTGCAAGAACTGCTTATTAATACATTTTGGTTGTACCCTAATTAAATTATAGGTTTAATATGCTAAGTTCATAACACATATGAACATATTATATGTTCTCTAGCAACTATATGCTATATTGTGAAATTGCATAGAATAAAATGATCTGAGATCTATGATAAGATTATAGATAAGTAAGTATAGGTTGCATTCTACACTATAAATTTAAGTAGTATTGTAAACTGCCAAAGAAGGGTATAGAAAATCTAGTTATTGTATTATTATCTAAATATAGTTTTGGAAGTTGACTTTAAGGGTGGTGAGTAATAAAAAGTGACCCAGTAGTAAAAACAACTGAGATTATTTAACATATGGACAATAGATAGTCCAAAACGAGCAACTGCAGCATTAGTGTTCTATTTTATGTTAGTGAAACTAATTGAAGTATTCTCTACCCAACTCCAGTCTCTCTTTGATTAGTCTAGGATTCAGACATCCCTTTCTGGCCTAGGAGGGTGAACTTGAACTTTGATCATCTGGCCTCTATGACTCAGGTGTTGGGATTATAGGCATGTACCATTGCACCTGTTTATGAGGTGCTGGGGACAAATTCAGGGCTCCATGCATGCCAGCCAAACACTTTACTGATAGAACTAAAATGAGCAAAGAATGCCGTGACACATACAACATGACCAGACCAGATATAAAAGTGGGAGTAACTTAAACCTTTTCGCAGGAAGTATAGTTGAGAATTCCCTGTATGCCATGAGTACTGTTTTTCATTATTTAATTGAACGTCTATCTTTTCATCCATGGCATTTACTGTAATGATGGGCAAGTAAGTGTAAACTATAAGGCCATAATAATGAAAAACAGTAATTAAATAATAAACTATAAGGCCATAATAATTAAATAATGGTATTACCATATTTAATTACTGTTTGTCATATAAGAGGTGCAAACACTTGGATGTGGTATAGGAGACTAGTGTATTCAGTGGGAATTTACATAATGTGAACTTTAAGACACTGTTCAAAACTGTGAAATCTGGGAAAATTATTTTATTTATTATTCTAAATAAAAGGAAGCAATGTGACATTGTTTGATGTCTATAACTTGCTTCTGATTTAAAACCTACTAAAAGAGAAATGGTGTTTACTTTCTGTAGTAGCAGAGTCTAGAAACAGCCCTACACCGCCAAAGTGTCCACAGTAAAATATTTATGTCACAGCTCATCAGCTGATTCACAAGGACCAGACTTTGTGACATACATAGATCTGGTTCCAGTTGTCTTACTCAATGCTTTAAATCCCCATCTTGAAATAAATACTTACTTGAAAGAGATTTGTATTGTTTTCATTGACAGATCTCAAGGGTCACGTTCAAGTTCAATGGAACATGAGTTTGACACATGTGCACAGTAGTAGGACAGCCCTGGGTAATCGGAAATGCAGACACTTGTGATTTCCTTCACTGCTTTATTGTTCCCCAACTTTCTTCTCCTTCACTTGGTTTTTGAGTTTTATGATTATCCTAGTCAGGAAATTTTTGATCGGTATTTTGTTCTGCCTCTAGGTTAGAACTTAATACCAGACATTTTACCTTAAGTTTGACTATCAGTTGTGACTATTACGTGTTAAAGAGAAATTCACAGAGGGTCTGCTCCTGCTGTTAAACAAGAACACTGTATGCTGAGATTATAGTTTTACGCTACCACACCTGGTGGTATGGATGCTGGATGGAACCTAGGCCTTCATACGTGCCAGAAAAGCACACTACCAGTGGAGATACATACCCAACCCTCTGTTCATTCTTCAACCATGAAAAAGTCTGCAAATCATTTTGAGTCCCAAAAATGCTTTAAAGAAAATTTCACAGCTTCATTTAAGTAGGAAATCTGCCCTTCCTCAGCTCAGGTCTGAAAGTCTTCACAGGAAAGGGAGTCTGAGCCTCTGCTCTCTATTCCCCAGTAGGGTCTTCCCCATCCACTTATTACCTGCTGTTTTGATTGCTATCAAATGGTGAAGGGTTATTCAGGAGAGGGGGAAGGGGAGAGAACAGATCTTGCCTGACTTGGTGGATTCACTTCCTTAGTAAAGAAGATGATTAACAGGGATCATTTATTTGTGGACACTGGTGGTGGCTCATCAAAGCTTCCCTGGAAGATGTTCCCCTCTAGAATCTGTCATGTTTGTTCCCATAGGGTGATGAGTTTGTGGCTGTTTATTATATAATAAAATATACTTGTATATGCTGGAAAAAATAATAGCATTATGTTTAGGATTTTAGTTTGAAATGGAAAACTTCAATTTTATGAGAGAATTCAAGTAATAATATCTGGAGTAATAATCCCATACTGGGAGACTATCTAATTCAAGTGTTCTTTTCACTAACTAGTGTCAGTATGTACTATGCATAGTATTTTAAACAGACAAAAAAGCCCTCCATCAGGAAGAGCTCATTTCTTATTTCACAGATATCTAGTTTACTTGGTCAGTGCACACAATCCCATTAACTGGTTCAGGAGTCACAGGTAAAGCCATGACCACCTAGTACCCAAACACAGATGTTATCTTTCCTTTCTTTAGCCCTACCCCCTTCAGTGATACTCTTTATAGATGCACTAATGTCTTAGGGCTGCCCAGCGACAGAGAAAATGCTGCATAGATGGGAATCGCATACTTCTGAGCTATTCTGAAAAACTTCTTAAAAGCTGACTAACATCATAATCATTGGTTAGACTTTAATGATTGCTGTTATTTTATGCCATTTTTCTGTTAGCATTTTTGAATTGCTTAATTCAAATTGTGTTAAAAAATAAATCTTACAGCAAAAAAATGTTAATAAATGTGGCTGATTTCACTTTTGTTTTCTTTAACTTGTCATTTGACATTTTGATGAGTAAATATAATTGTAGTGTTTGGCATTCAAAAATTATTAAGAGTTACTTTCTTTTTTATGGAAATTTTAATTCTATATCCATTAACTCAGCAACATTTCATATTAAGTGTAATATACTAGAAGTAGATGCTATTCTTATATGTTTAGCTGTCATTGTACAAAAATAATGAAATTATTGCATCTTTCCTGATAAGATCTTAATCTAAATACAGCCTATATTTGTTGAGCTAACATTGGAGTGGTTTGGCATTTGTCAGGTATTTTGAAAGGTTGGCATTTCCTTTCATGTGCCTGTTCAATTTGAGTACGTGATTTTAGTATAATTGGACGGAATGTGGACATGGTCGAAAATGTCTGTGTTCCTATTTCTACAGCAGTCTCATTATCTTACTGCTTCTGTGGTTAGACATGGTGACCAGGGCCAGCAGCTGCACTCCCCTCTCCAGGACTAACAACATCCATGAGTTAACATAAATAGTTTATTCTTTTTTTTTTGCCAGCATATAAATTTGGCTGGTACTAAGAACTTCTTTAGAAAGCTTTCAAGTGTTATAAACACTCTACCTAAAAAATAAGGTTATGTGTGATAGACAACCCCTAAACTACCATATTGGATATTGTGGGAATACCAATTTTTGTTAGGAATTGCAGCTTATCCACTGGAAATTTAATATATGTATAGTTACATTTCTTGATATGGTGTTGAAACGTGAAAGCAGCTTATGGATGGAATGATTTATTTTGCTTCACAGTCTGGGGAGGGAGTTTCAATTATGGGTGAGAAGGGTTGAGATTCATGGTAGTTGACATGCGTGGTTGGGATGCTAACATCTCGATGGACTAGGAAGCAAAAGAGAGGCAGCACCGGGGCTTATCTACCTCTCCTCTCTTTTGTTTCTCTTTGAACATGCAAGAGGCTGGTGGCCACTTTTAGGGTGGGGCATCCTTCTTGAGTTAGACCTCTCTGGAAAGTCCCTGAAATACACTAGGATGTGTATCTCCTGGGTGATTCCAAGTCCAATCAAGTTGACAGCAAAGAAAGAAAAACCATATTATGTTCATGTTATCCTGTCTACAGGAACACCTGTGTGCCCACATTCTTTCTAGGTTACTGAGTCTGAGACAGTGACAGACAGGAGCTCTAGTTTTCCAGTGGTAATGACTTGAAGAAAGAATCTCTGCTCTTTCTTCTTCAGGATAGGGATGAACTCTCATGACATTCTATTGTCTAGCAGTCTGACATTACATCATCCTGGGAAGTGGCATGAGATGAACTGTGTAATGAGATGAAAAGAGAAATTGTATATATTTTCAAATTTCTTAAAGATAAACCTCTGACGTTTCTACTGTCTCAGTGTGTAATACTTAATTTACAGTGTTCTTAATTTTGTGAGACAGAGTCTCACTTTGTAGTCAAGTTGTGTAGCAATTCATTATGTAGCCCAGGCCATCCCTCAAACTTATAGTCATCCCCCTGACCTGGCCTCTTGAGTTCAGGAATTACAGGAATGAGCCACCAGGCCTAGCAAATTTATTTGTATATATGATGTATGTGTACAAGTGTGTGTGCATGTGTGTGTGTGTGTCTGCATGAGTATATACATATGTGTGCATGTTTAGAGGACAGGTGTTAATGTCAGGTGCCTAAATATCACTCTTAACCTTATGTTTTGAGATAGGATCTCTCATTTAATGTGGTGCTTACCCATTGGTTACATTGGCTGTACAGAAGTCCTAGGGATTCTCTGCTCTTCACCATCCCAAGATCTAGTGTTACAGCTGTGAGCTGCTGTGCCTACCTCTTTACATGAGTGCTGGAAATCTGAACTCATATCTTCATATGTGTTCAACAAGCACTTTACCAACCGAGGCATCCCCCCAGCTCTTAATTTAAAGCCTTTAATGTAAGAAAGCAAGACTATCTAAAATTTTTTTAAAAAGCTATTCTTGAATTAGTCATATTTACTAGTAACCATAAAAAGTATAAATAGCATGAGAATCTATTCAATAAGGTTTTTAAAAAAGATTAATTTACTTTTACTATATTTGCATTAGTGTATGTGTACCACATGCATGCCTGGTCCCTCTGGAAGCCAGAAGAGGACATCAGATTCTCTGGAACTGGAGTTGCCATCATTTTATGAGTCACTGTATAGGTGCTGGGAACTGATTCCAAGTCCTCTGCAAGAGCAGCAAGTGTTCTTTCCTTTTTTAAAATTTATTTTTTTACTTTCACATCCCAACTGCAGTTTTCCCTCCCTCTCCTCTTTCCAGCCCCCTCCCTCCCCCCCCACCCCATTCCATCCACTCCTCCTTCATTGTTTCTCTTCAGATACAGGCCTCCCATGGATATCAGCCAGCCATGGCATATCAAATTGCAGTGAGACTAGGCTCCTTCTCTTCTATTAAGGCTGTATGCTGCAACCCAGTAGGAGGAATGAGTCCCAAAAGTAGGCAACAGTGTCAGAGACAGCACCTGCTCTCACTGTTAGGAGTCCCACATGAAGACCAAGTTACACAACTGTAACATATACACAGAGGGCCTAGGTCAGTCCCATGTAGGCACCCTGGTTGTTGTGTCTGTGAGCCCCTATGAGTCGAGGTTAGCTGGTTCTGTGGGTTTACTTGTGATCTCCATGACCCTCTGGCTCCCACAATCCTTTCTCCCCATCTTCTGCAGGATTCTCTGAACTCTGCCTAATGTTTGGCTCTGGGTCTCTGAATCTGTTTCCATCAGTTGCTGGGTGAAGCCTCCCCTGGTGACAGTTGGGCTAGGCAGCAATCTATGAGTATATTCCTCTATCAGATGTGGATTTGGTGAAATCTTTTATTCTGTAGGCTATCGTTTTGTCCTGTGGACACTGTCCTTTGCCTTACAGAAGCTTTTCAGTTTCGTGAGGTTCCATTTGTTAATTGTCAGTCTTAGTGCCTGTGCTATCAGCATTCTATTCAGGAAGCTATCTCTGGTGCCGATGCATTCAAGGTTATTCCACACTTTCTCTTCTATCAGGTTCAATGTGTCTGGTTTATGTTGAGGTTTTTGATCCACTTGGACTTGAGTTTTGTGCAGGGTGATAGATACTACTGATCTGTCACTCTACCCCTTTAACGTTTTCACTCATGAAATGACATTGTCAATATTATGTTTTAAAACTTGAATGCATGCTTCTCAAAATATTTTACCCACTTACAGCTCTTATTTGCTGTGTTCTGCATGATGTGCTGTGCATTGCTGTGCTCTGCCATGATGCCATTGACCCTTCAATGTTTTATCTTAGAATCTTGCTAGCACATGAATGTGTTTAATATAGGTATTTTTGTATTATCCTAAAACAAATGACATTATAGGAATATATGTGATTTTTTTTATCTTAATGTCCTCCAGTTTGTAAAACACATATTAATGATATCAATTAGTTTCTATTAACATAATCATCTCAGATAAAATTTGAAAATATTTTGTTAGTAACGAATAGTCCCTTTCTATGTGTACGTATTTCTGGTTTCTACTGGTATACACTTTTGTTGCCAGCACTTAGGAGGCAAAGGCAAGTGGATCTCTTAGAGTTTGAAGCTAGCTTGGTCTACATAGTGAATTCCAGGCCAGCCTGGGCTGCCTATTGAGGCCTTGAATTAGAAAAACAAAACAAAAAGGACATTTTTTTTAACTCTATTCTATTTGTCATATTGATTCTGATTTTAAGGTCCCCTGAGGAATAATATATACATAAAACTTAACTAATAGAAATAAAATATATTCAAATATTTAAAAGGCTTACCCCCAACAAATGCAATCAAAAAGTAATGATGATGAATTTGCACTATGTAAACCTTGACTACTTTCTCCCCATAAACATTCACCAGAATATTTGGGAAGTTACATGGAATATATAAGTAAAATACAACATTGAATGAAAATGTAGATGATATAAATATAAGCAGAATCCAGTACACATTGGTATCAAAATCTATCTTTGTGCATGTGTACATGTTTGTGTGTGTGCATGTATGTGTGTGGGCCAGATGTTGATGTTGGGGTCTCTGTCAGTGACTCTCCACCTTATTTTTTGAGACACAGTCTCTCACTGAATCCAGAGCTCATTACTTTATCTAGATCAGATGCACAATGAGATAAAGGGCTCCTTGTGCCTCTGCTTCCCCAGTGCTACAGTAAGAAGTGCTGTGGGGCAGCTATTACATGGATACTACAGATCTGAACTCAGGTCCTCATGTGTGCCCAAATGCCCCTCTCCTTCAGCATATCCTTTTTGGAATTACTTTATTTCTGATATTTCATTACATCTGTCTACCATTTCCAATCAATACACTTAATATTATTCATTTTCAAAACTTCTGATAGTAGACCTTCAACTATTGCTTTCCTAAATTTAAAACAAGGGTAATCCTAATAGCTTATTGTTTTCCATGAACATAATCGACAAGATGTATTTCAGCTTCACTCAGGCGCAGTTGCTCCCTTAACGTATTTTCCCTTTAGAATATACAAATACTATTGTTAGTTATCATAACTATAAAAGAACAGATTATTGTTATTATCTGGCAATTATGAAATATACCTTGGCATGCATGAAAACATTAAATAGAAGAAAGATACTTGTCTTAAATTGCATAATTGTTTTTGCTCATAGATTCACCATGTTGTTCTTATAAAGTGAGAACCAGGAGAAGTGCATGTATGTAACAGAAGGACAGCAAGTTTGCTATGGCCAGCCTTGGCTACATAGCAACACCCAACTAAATTAATGAATGACTTTTATAGTAGGAAAAGAATATACATCTTAATCATTTCCAGTTACAACATCTTACTTTCTTAATTTAAGAAAGTTCAAGAAATTAGACTGCCTTCCCCAGTAGAAATTTCCTTCAGGTGAGAATGTATGAACACCGCATCATAAAAATTGGTGGTTTAATCCAATACTGCATTTTCTCTGTTACAGACAAAACATGGATGCATACGCCTGAAGCTTTATCAAAACATTACATTCCCTATAATGCAAAGGTAAACTAGTTATTAGGATATTATCTAATTTTACTTTGTTATATGTTATTTTGAATATTTGTGCTAATTTTAGAAAAAATTGCTTACACGTTGGCATTTTCTGGTAAGTGATATTTGGAACTAATTTAACATTACTGAAATAAGTAATATAACATGTAGAAAATCATTGTAATCTCTAAATTCATTTAAAAAGAAAAGTATACCTACGTAGTTTCTCTACAGTTATGTATTTCATTCATGCTTTTTCTTATTATGAGTTGGACTCTGATTTAAGTTATTTTGCAATGTCATTGCCTCTGGGAAATTAAACAACTTAAAAATTAGCTTCCTTAAAATGCATTTTAATATTGTGGTGCATCAAAAACAAATAAAAACTAGTCTGGGAAAGTGAGATACAATTTTAATATGTAATTGGTGCCCAAGGAAACCGGCAAATGAAATGGAAACTATAAAAGCACAACATGCATTTCTGTCATTCTTTCTTGGTATTACTGTGTTTTGATGAAGAGGCAGAAGCATCAATGCATACGCCATCATTTTAAAGATTTGATCTGCTGTTTGAAAATTTAATGAAGGGATATAATTTATAAATGTACAATAAAGAGAGATGAGACTTTGTGATTAGCAAAAGATTTGACCTTGTTTTCAGAGAAATCTGAGTGAAAATTTTGAAGAGACAGAAACAAATGTAGTATCTGAGATTTTAAGTATGGGGTTAAGGCAAGCTTATCCTGCTGAGCTTTGAAGACAACCCGGAGGAAGTAGGGACTTTTAATATTTAAAAGAGAACTTAAGGGTTTATAGGCTAATAAACTATACTCTGTGATACAGTATGCATAGACTCAAGGATTATTGTAGAAAAATGAAAAAAATTATTGAGCAGAAAATCAACTGTGTTTAATGAGAATCCTCAACAGTGCTGGTTCATGTCCATGTTGACAGGAAGAAGCGTGTAAAAGGTCCAAGGAAGAAATTATCCCAGAATGTGTTACTCAGCACCAAGATTTATTAGGAACAGAAAAAAAAAAATGTGATTTCACAGAAAAAAAAAAGTTCTAATGTAATGGACAGCTGTTCTGTCTATGACCTTGAAGCACTGCCCCTAGAGATGCAGCAGGTAACTGCTCTACCTGCCTGTGACCTTGAGGTACATGCCCCTGGGCATGGCCTCTGGGCAACCCTTAAGACCCGAGATGCCAGTAAGTGCTCTCTTCTCTGCCTTGTAATTTTGGATATGGGACTGACTCAGGCTGCCAGAACAGTGTTCCAGAACCTGTGACTATTCTGTTCTGTACAGTGAGTTTTTTCCCTCCAATAAATTCCTTTGCCCATTAAACAAACTCCATGGATTTCTCGCTATACTCTAATACTTCCTATGCAACAGAAATATGTAAGATGAATTGCTAAACGGTCTTATTAATAAAAAACCTGGAGCCAGATATTGGGGTGAAAAACTGAAGACCAGGGAATAGGACAAGCCACAGCCAATCTCACCTCAGCTTCCAAAGAGACCTACTTCCTGTATACCCATGCCTATATGCCTTTCTGTTCTGCATCTCACTTCCTCTCTCTGCCCAGCTACATTACTTCCTGTCTGTCTGTACAGACCTCCAGACCTCTGTGGTTAGTGCTGAGATTAAAGGCATGTGCCACCATGCCTGGCTCTGTTCCCAGTGTGGCCTTGAACTCACAGAGATCCGGATGGATCTCTGCCTCCCGAATGCTAGAATTAAAGGCATGTGCTACCATTGCCTGACTTCTTTGTTTACTATAGTGGCTGGCTTTTTCCTCTGATCCTCAGATAAGCTTTATTAGGGTGCACAATATTTTGGGGGACACAATATATCACCACAGAAATATTCTTGAAATTGCTGTATGTTTATTAATTTCCCTATAAAATTGGCATGGAGGCTGATTGCTGCCGCTTATCATGGAAAGTTATAAAACCAGAAAAAAATTTTATTACTTATCTTACCAAGTATTTTTTATCATAAACAGCATGTGATAGATAAGGGAACATCACTCTAGACAGCTATCGTTATTTTAAGATGCGCAGTCAGACTTTGACAGTCCTAGTACGATTGCATCCTTTAGGTGAAACTATCAAGGCTATTTCATTTTGTATAATTAAAATGCATCGTATTGAAACTCTGGCTTGTTAGTATTGGGAGGCTCTATTTTAATTAGGACTACCTTTTACTTTAGTACTGCAGGTTAATGGGACAATGGAAATCTGTATGTAGACAGGGTTAAGTTGCTTGTGCTGTACCAGGTGATAACTGTAAAATCACTGACACTAATGAAAAATTACAGAGCACTTCCCACACAGAGGCCAGCATCAAACCATAAGGGTTTTTAACAGTGCCTAACACATGGACTCTGTTTAATGAATGCGTAAATGACTAGGTGTAATTATGGCCATTTATAGAGCACTGCTCTTGTTCTTCATCTGGCTTATTATGGGAAAGAAGGTTGGTTTCGTCTGTTTTATTTTACCTTATCTGTGAGGATGTATATCACGTGTGTACCAAGGAGCATTGCAACAATCTGAAGAACATCAGTTTCTTCTCTGTGGTGCTTCGTCTTTTCAGTGGATCTGTTTTAAAGATGTGCTCTCTTCTTGTTAGACCATATACCATATGAAAAGTCAGCCTGTGTTCACAGGAGGTGGAACTAGATTACAGCATGGAAGATTACAGAATGTGGAACTTTGCCTTGGGCCATATCCTAACTAAAAAGTTTAGCTTCTGATATCACTTTGTATATCACTGGGCAAACTTCTTAATTTTTCTGTATCTGGACTGTGTATCCACGAATAAGGAAGTCAATTCATAGCAATTTCTGACATGAGTTGTTTTAAATATAAAGAAGGTAGATGAAGTTTGACAACATGTGACATAAAATAACTACCCAGTAAATATTAGCGACCATGAGCACATATTATTTTTTGCAAAACCTACAAAAGTGACAGTCTCATAGTAGATTTTTATTATAAATGATTGATGTATCAATACAGAGCATTATCACTGAAGTTTATTTCATTCAACCCTTATAGACACTGGAGACTTATGGTACTGGTGTATTTTTATATGACTTCTGTTATTATTGATGCTTATGATGGCCTTGTATACAATATTATATAAAAACATTATATATTATTTATATAATATGTATTATATAATAACAATATTATCACCACTCTATATGTTATAAAACAAATGGTAAAGCACTGCACACTTTGCCTATTGTCACAATGATAGTACGAGGGAGACAGCTGGAGAAACTGAGGTCTGTTTGACTTTAAAGTCATGTGTTTTTAAAAACCAAATGTGACAATATCAGGTTATGCACTCATTATTTAAATGCCTATTACATATAAGGCATTGTTTATTAAAGCTTTACTGAATGTTGTTATATTCCAGAGCTCTAAAGAAGATAGCTTACATTTGCATGGAGTCTATATCATAAGGAAGCAAATAGCCACCATAAAGGTCACAACATGTTCTTGTTTGGTTTCTGTTTCTGTGATAAAACACCGACCCAAAGCAACTTGGGAAGTAATGGGGTTATTTGTCTAGTGGGTTTCAGTCCATCATCAAGTAAAGCCAGGGCAGGGAATCACGGCAGGAACCAAGAGTCAACAGACCATGGAGGAACACTGACTGGCCTGTTCCTGTTCTCAGTTTGCTCTCTTATACTACTCAGATCCACCTGCCTAGATCTGGCACTGACCACAGTGAGCTGAACCCTCCCATATCAATCATTAATCATGACAATGTAATATAGACATGCCCAGAGGCCAGTCTCTTTGAGGTGATTCTTCATTGTGGCATGCTCCTTCCAGGTGACTCTAGTTTATGTCAAGTCAGCAGAAACTAACCAGTACATACCATGTTCTCTGCCATTCACATGACACTTATGGAAAATTGCAGAGATTCAGAGATGAGTAAGTCACTCCTCTGAGACAGGATTTCCAAAATTCAAAACGGAGAGAGTCGTTGCCACCTGACAGGTGTGGCAGAGTGGTTTTAGCATGAACACAGTGAGTAAGGCACACACTGGATAAGAGCTGGGCTGCACCTGGAATGTCACAACTGCTAAAGCAGCTTATCAAAGATCTGTCGACAAAGTTGGATCATTAGGATTGTGTTGGCTACTTTTATGTCAGCGTGATACAAGCTACACACACACACACACACACACACACACACATATGTATGTATGTATTGGTTTTTTGAGACGGGGGTTCTCTGTGTAGCTTTGTGCCTTTCCTGGAACTCACTCTGCAGCCCAGGCTGGCCTCGAATTCACAGAGATCTGCCTGCCTCTGCCTCCCGAATGCTGAGATTAAAGACGTGAGCCACCACCACCCAATTAAGCTACATATTTTGTGAAGAGGAACTCTCAATTAGAAAAAGGCTCCATAAAATTTAGACGCTTAGATGCAAATTTGTTGGGAATTTTCTTGGTTAGTCATTGATTTAGGAGCACCCAGCTTTGTTTGGATGGTGTCAACCCTGGGTAGTTAGTCCTGAGTTATATAAGAAAGCCAACTGAGCATGCTAGTAAGCAGAATTCCTCCATGGCTTCTGCTTCATTTCTTGCCTTCAGAAATTCTGCCTTAAGTTCCTGCTCTGACTTCCCTCAGTGATATGGTGTACAATCTGAAAGTTGTAAGAGGAAATAAGCCCTTTATTCCCCAAATTGTCTTTGGTCATGGTGTTTTATCACAGCAATAGATACCCTAAGAAAAGAGAAATGATAAGGAGGGAGAAGGGGATGGAAGGAGGGAGAGAGGGGAGGAGGGAGGAAGAAGCGGGGGACATGGGAGGGAATTCCATTTGATGGGCCATCAAAATGAGCAGGCTCGAAATTCTGCCAGCTTACCAGAAGCTGACCCTGAAGACCACAATTAGAATTCCCTTCTTCCTCTGAAAAATACAAATTCCATCTCTAGTCTTTTCCCAGGATTTTTTGAGTTGCTTGGATCAGGCCTGCCTAGATAATCCAGAATAATTGCCTTATCTGTAAAGCATCAATTGACTGCAGGCATTAAGCACTCCTACAAAATGATTTCATCACAGTATCTGGACTAGAATTTGATGGAGTATTGACATTATAACTTGGTGAATTTGCAATAGGACTGCTGGTCATAAGTCTAAAGACAGACAAAACTAAAAATGGAAACTGAGAAGACTTTTTGGATGGCAGAAGCATCAGTTAAGTCATACACTAAACATAAAAGATTTAAATGATCTCTACAGTTACTTGAGAGTCAATCTTGATCAGTACAGGAACTCATTAGGCTTCTAGGAACTCATCTTAATGGCACATGGATTGGTAATAAGTTTACTGAATGGTAGGAAATACATAGGTTATAAAAATAATGTGATAAGCATCCAACAATAGTACACGTAACATTGGGACAGTTTGTGTACAGAGAACAGGAATATGCCGACTTTGATAATGGCTAAAAGAACTTAATGACTTAATGTAAGAAGATTGCCATCACTTCACTTTTGGCATGTATTGGTTTAAAATTAAGGAGATGAATTTAACATGATGGTTGTGAAATGGTAGTTGTCCCCTGAGAAATATGTGAAAACATTTATTTGAGAAATCTTCAATTTTTAATTTTCTGCTTGAATATTACTGTCTTTTTAAGAATGCATTTCAGTTCCACCTTATTTCATTTTATAGAGTACTGATTATAAAATTATGTATTTGATCTTTGTATTGAAATAGTTTTGAACTACATGTGGATATAGAATTGTAGCTTATTATTTAATAAGTGTCAGTCTATGTAAGGATCATTAGTTCTGACATTTTCTTTATGTGTAGTGACAGCATTAATGCTAATTCACTGGAAATGTATCATATTATCCTGTGTACTCTGTAGCAATGCTTTTAGTTTACAGGTTATAACCTAAGGGAAAAATGCATTAGGAAATCAATGTAGTATAGATCATTGGAAGCCTGCCTTTAGAGACAGAATAAGCTATAAGAAAGAAAGAAACTCTTAGAATGCATGTGGCAAATATATATTTGATCTTCATGATTATGGTCTATAGTCAAAGAATTTGAAAGTTACTTCTCTTCAATTGTGACCTGTTTTTCAACACACTAGATTTGACTAATTAAAAATACAAATCAACAATTGAGTAAAAATCTGCCTATTTAAGCAGCTACCAATTTTTAGACAAGGTCTCTCTAATAGCATTAGCTGGCCTGGGACTTACAGAGATCTCCATGCTGCCTGCCTCTGCTTCCTGAGTGATAGCATTAAAGGTATGTGCCACTATAGCCAGATGCTGGTATTCTTAGAGTAGAAGAGATGGTTTAACAAGTTTAATCACATGCCCTTATTGAACATGGCATCTTATAATGTTTCTTCAAATGCTCGTGGAGCTACAGAGTGATGAACAATGTACAAACAAATAAAGGGTAGCAATGGAATCTGACAACTTGGTTGCATTGTCTAGACATTTCTTCTTTCCTCCCTCCCACCCTGCTTCCTTCTTTGTTGTTGTTTTATGAGATAGGCTCTTGCTGCTTATACCATGCTATTCTCAAAATGTAACTCTTGTCTTGGGCTTCTTAGTGCTTCAGATTACAAGTGTGCTTGATTTCTGAGACAAATTTTAAACTAAAATTGATCATAAGGAGGCAAAAATATACTCACTGAGTCCAGGCCAGATGTGATTGCTACTTGAATAAGACTAGGGGCTAGAGCAGAGCCACAGAGTCTGAACACATTTTGAAAATAAGGCTGCTATGATCTAAAGATGGATTTTATATTCACCTCCCATTGCTATAATTAGAACATTAAAGCAGAAACTTTCAAACGTATCACCCACAAGGAAGCTGCATTTCCATGCCCTCCCACTTCTGACAGGAATGCTAAATTGTCTTTCCTATGAAGGTGAAATACTGCCAGATTTTTATTTTAATCAGTTTATTATGGTATTCATGTAACAATGATTTCCTGGATAAAGACTTGTGACAAATATTTCATATAGAACATTTATTAATTTTTTTCAAAAATGCATAACTCTTTTTGAATGCTGATACCTTGATGCTTTGATTGAATGTTTAGATTTTGGATATGTTCAAAGGGGACTGGAGTTGTAGTTTAGTAGTGGAACACTTGCCTAGTGTATGAGAAGCTTTAGAATCACTTCCCAGAAAGTATATACTCATGTCTTTATATATACAACATGTGCAAATTATATTTATGTTATAAACATAAAATAATGCATAATAAATATACATATAAATATAAAATGAATACATAATATAATATATGACATAATGGATTCTTTAGGACATTGTCACATAATTTTATATCTTAAGCATTCTTTTTGTAGACTCTAAAAATGAGCAAATACAAACAGAAACATAGACTTTGACCTTAAAACTTATGGCTTCCTGAAGAGAGATAACTAAAAAAAAAAAAGAATAAAGAATTTTGGATGAGAACTATATAGGTGATGAGAAGCACTGTGAACAACAGATATAATAGAAAGATTTTAAAGAGGGGATTCCATAAGATGTCAGTATTTCCTAGTGATGTCTCCTACAGGAAGCAAGATGTGTGTGCTCTCCTCTAGGTGTGTTTTGAGCATTGCTAACTCTGTGAGCTGTGCACCTTCTGGCTGCCTTGGTCACTCCTCACAAACAGTCCTCTAAACACTTATAATCTATAAGCTCTAATTTGGCTTCCAAAACAAATTTAAAGAAACAGAAAACAAAATCAAGCCAATAATTTAATGTGAATATATATATATCCATCCATCATATATTTTTCTACATATGTGTCAGTTTCACTCTCTATCTATCTATCTATCTATCTATCTATCTATCTATCTATCTATCTATCTATATATTATAACATTGCATTTGATGTGATATGCCAGGATCATATTATTAATAATATTTTTATCATAGATAGTGTTCTGTCAACTCTGGAGTCTGCCCTAGTTGTTATACTTGGGAATAATTGAGTGCTTTCACTGTTATGTGAAAAACAGAGAACAAACCACTTCAAATCCTTGTCAGGAATTTTATTTTTTCTGCTTGCTTCAGACACTGTAACACCAGTGAAGGTTTGCAGTAACCACCCTGAGAGTTTCACTGAGGAGATAATGACATTTCCTGCAGGCTGACAAGAGATTGAATACTGCTAGCCTGGTAAATTTACATAAAAGAAAGTGTTTGACAGACCATTAAAGAAAAGCACGATGATGATTATGCCTTGACATTATCTTGAGTTTTCTACAACTGCATTCTGAAGTAAAATATTTTGTGAAGTTTCTCCTGTTTTTAAAATCAAATCCAGAAACAAAAAGAAATACTTGCAGACTTATTAAGAATGCATTAGAGAGTAACATGCTAGAAGTTAATGAAGAGAAAGCTATTTCATTAAGTGGACTAATGAGTCATGATAAAGATTTCAGATTAACTGAATAATCTGATTAATGCTTAGGTCGTTTCTGATGAATATGTCATACATTAAGCTTTTGTGGAATGTTAATATTAGTTTGTAACTTCATTGAAGAAAATTCGTATCTTAGAAATATACGTCTACTACTGTATCAAACAAAGAAAAGGGAAACATGGAGGAAGCATGTTCAGACTGAACTCTGTGGAACCATTAAAAGCCATGGAAAAGTTACATTTATGTAATACATTTCTGAAAAACCCAAAATAGTTTAGAATTCTAAATTTGTAAGACATTTTAGAGTAATTCTATAATGCCCATAAATTTGTCAGATTTTCTGGTTGTGGTAGAAGAAGAATGTAAAATTTTGGCATGCGAAGTTCAGAGGTATTTTCTATAATCTAATGCAGGAAATCCATGGATTACTGAGAAAAGGACTATTTATTAATTAATTATATGGGGGGAGGGACAACTCATTAATACAGGATAAGGCAAATTCAGTTGTAGAGTCCCTGGAAGGCTGAGAACTGGACTCAAGCTGCTTCATGCTGCCTGACTGGGTCTTCACCATCCAAGAGCTCAAACAAAGAAGGGGGCCCACGTACGTGCTGCCCAGATCTTAAGCTTGCCAAGAGACCACGCCCTAGGGGCTGATACTTCAAGGCCATAGGTGAAACAAATACACACTACAATAATCCATTTCACTTATTCAACTATGAAATTTTAATTCAAACATGGGAGCCAATGATAAAAATCAGCTCTGCACAAAACTTTCCTAAAAAGTTACCTGGAATCTTAGGCTTGGTCTTCAGTGATGCTAGTGCATACAATAAGTTTATTCCAAACATTTGAAAATGGAAGGATGATTATGTAAATTAACTGCTATTTCACTTTATCCAGTGGGAAAATGTTATATTCTGTAATAATTCTAGGTAATTCTGTTTCTATAGCCATATGCTGTGTTCTTTATGTAGCATAGCAGTACTGACACTGTGGGAGGCCAGCTGGGAGACCGGCTCCCACATTTTACCCCAGGGAACTCTTGAGGAGTGAGGGATAAGAGATTTAGATAGAAGGATAGAGGAGAGAGAAACAGATAGAAACACAGGATAGCCTCGGAAGGCCCTGGATCCTTATCCACTGGCCCCTCTTGTCTCTTCTAAAGGCTATTTATAGGGATGCCAAGGGGTGGGGCAAAAGACCTCCCCCTAGCTCAGCCAAGTGTAGACCCTTCCAATCACCTAGTAACCATGCACATAGTTAAGTTGTCCTCTAATGCAGCTCTGCTGGGTAAAGTAAACTCTGATCTCACTAGGAAACCTTTGTGGACCTCCACAGTCACACACTTAAAAAGAGTGCAGAAATCTCTAAAATGTTATTTCCCACCTTCCCTCTGTAGTGGGATGTTATAAAGCATTTTAATACTAAAAACTGTAAATTAATATGCTCATCATAATATCCCTGGACATTTGTTGTTGAACAACGATCGTGTAGGCTGTGTGCTTGTAAGATGCAAAGGCAAATTCAGAAAGAGAAATGACAGTAGACTTCTTATCTTCTCAGTTCTTCAGACTAGTTGTACAACCAGTTGAACTCCTGAAAACTCTGCTGTTTTAAAGAGGCTTCTTAGTTCCTCACTAGGTTTTCTCACATTACTGAAATAATTAGCAAACATAACTTTAAAGCTCAATTGCTGTGCACTATTATTTTGCCTCTGAAAATGCTCTGACAAGTGATCCAAAGCTACTAGAAACTGAAGCAGAAGTGAAGCGTTTCATGTCAGTTATTCCCTGCAACATTTCAGTATGACATTGCTTTATTAATTTATTTAAAGATATTGCACGTGTTATAGATGCAAAAGTACTGGGTTCGTTACTCCAGTGTTACCATTTTCTTGATAGAGTTACTTGAAGCTCAGAGAATTTAAATCATTTTTCTAAGTTGACAGAGGGAAAGAATAGAAAGTTAGATGCAAAAAACAAGTCTCCTATCCAGTATCCATTTTTCTTTCCATTGCAGTATACTGTTTCCAGTGTCAGGGGGATTAACCTACTTAGCTGGGAGATGAGGTAACTCTAGATCAAAATAGAGTACCGCATACACGTCTGTCTTTCAGTCTGTCATTTCTAACATTCCCCCAACCCACGTGTCTCCTGCATATTTTACCTTCTGTGACCTGACCTGACTGTGCATTGATGTTTTGGAGGTTATCGTTTAAGACCAGCCGGTTGTGAGTGACTCAGGAGACTAAATGGAATGTAGCCAGTCACTTGAACCTCTAGCACTGAGGCCACCATCCATAGTCTTTAATTTCTTTCAATTAATATGCTTTTATTTAATAGATCTATTAATGAATTCCCTCTATAAAAACGTCTCTGTGTGGCTCATGGTCCTACAGAATTCTGTAAGAGCACCTAGTTATAAGAGGCATCTTATGAAAGTTGGGTATGTCTGTCATTTTGTGAAAGAATGAGAAAACTCTTCATGGACAAATAATATTTTTGAAATTGGCACGAATTGATCTGATCCTTAAAGGTCAAGCAGTAGAATTTTGAAGCTTGAAATGTGAATTCAAGGAACGGAGCAGAAACTAAAACAGTGGGGCAGTGCTTGAGAAAGGCCAAAGACATTGGAAGCTTTCATGAAGATTATTTCAGGAGTCATTTTGATGAGTGACTAGAATCAGCATATGCAGCATCAGAAACCCTAGGCAGGAGGTGAGCATTCTGTGACAGAAATGAGACTCGAGAAGTGAAGCTAAAGAGGGAGGAGTTGTCACAGGAGGTAAAATACGCAGGGGACACGTGGCGGGTGTGTGGATAGAAATTGAGTACAGAATCAGCATCCTTAATGGATTCCATGGTCTCATTTCAAATATAATCTACTTTAATACCCATGACTCTGCACCTTTGGATCCAGTCAAGGGGGGGGGGGAAGTATTGGTTGGGGGAGGGGAGGAACTGTACTAATATATATAGATTATTTTTCTTGTAATTGTTCTCTAAACAGTACAGAGTACCAAGTGTTTCTATAACGTTTAGATTGTCTTATGATATTGTGGAGCCTGAAATGAGTTCAAGGAATGGAAGGATATATGACGCCATACTTATGCTTCTTTACCTGAGCGGCCTGACTGATAGCTACACCTCTGTGTCCTGCCCTCCTCCTGATGGACACTATGGGAAGACTGCCTTGACTAGGAAGACAGTAGGGGCAAGTTCCGTCCAGTTATCTTCCTGATATATATTATGTCCTGCTTCCATGGTGTGAGGCGAGTCAGTGGCCAGCTCACCCAGGCCCAGCAAAGCTCCTTGGAAGACAAGCTAAGGTCCCAGCTCATGGTACTCTCAATAGTTTTTTACAGACATTTTAGAGAAAATCATCTTTTATCTCTTAGGCAATAAACAAGTAAATACATGTATTTTAAATCACAATGAAGTTATTATTTTCTCTTTTTCAATGGCATACAAAATGGGAAACTTCATCTCCAAATCAACTTTACATCTGTTTTTACACTTAAAAATGATCTGTTGTGTCCCTATGTCTTCAGTTTCTGGGAAAATGTTTATCACCATTTAGTTTTGTTTGTTTGTTTTTTTCTTTACGTTTTATGTGAAACAAGTGGATTTTCTCCTGAACTTTAAAATCATACCAAGGAAGTAAAAGTGGACTCCATGTCAGTCCTTTTGTTGGTCAGATAGTATGGGACATCCACTTTTGCACAATTGCGATAGCAAAACAAAAGAAGTGGGAGCCTCTGAAAACCTAGAGACCCAATGTGAGCTTTGGAGCCTCAGTCTGGGAAACTGTTGCGGAGTACAGAGAGTAAAATGGCATGTATGTGCAAGTCAGCCATTTACATTAGTAGGTCAACAATGGGTTATATTTTCTAAGAATAATAATGGTGTGCCAGAATATGATACATACTATTGATTAAAATTTAGGCAGTACAGAAAAGCACAGAAGTATTAAAATTAACATATTGCTTCTAATCCTACCAGGAAGAAATGACCCAGGGTTAACTTTAAGCTAATGATATTTCAAGAACTTCATTCTATATAAATGTGCAACAGTGGGTATATAAATCAGAAATGACCTAAAACATAGGTGAATAACTCTTAGCAGTAGCCTTGTGGGCACATTTTAACCATCTCATTAACCCTCACAAAGAGCAACAAGAATAAGATTGTTAATATTTATAATTGGAGAAATAAATTGTAGCATTGAACAAATTTTGTAAATAGAAAAGTGAGGCTGAGGTTGAGTGGACTTTAGAAAGAAAGAACTAGCTTTATAAGACAAATTGTAATAGGCATGTTAAAAGAGAAACATGTGACTTGAATTCTCAGATGAAAAAATCAACGTTACTGAATTCTAGGTATATATTTCTTTGTCAGAATGGGTATCAGCTCTGGGAAGATTCCTGGAAGGTGAATTCTGAGAATCTAGCCTCTGCCCTGCTTCTTGTGACAGTGTGCACATACAAATGATGAGCAGGCAGTGTCCCCTGCTTTCTCTGCTCATTTTACGTCCTCTTGTCAGGATTCATATCAACCACATTTAGTTCTGAAAGCATAATTCCTTGTTATGAACAAGGAATTGAACTCCTGTTCACCACCTTCAGGGCCATTTCTTGTCTGTGCCTGAGGCCTTGATTAATTTTTTCTCCTAAAACAAACAAACAAACAAAAACCAAAAAAACAACTTTCCTAAAAGAGACCTAGTGAACACGTGTTCTGTGGAATATTTTCCATCAGAATGTGTGCCTTACACCTCTCTTTCTGGATCTTTCTCCCCCTCAGTGCATTAGTCTCTGGAAAGCAATCTTCCTCTCTTTTCTGTGGGAAAAAAACAATAACAACAACAACAAAAATCACCCTTTACTTTTTCTGCCTCACCTACATGATGGTGCCTCACATTTTCTTTAGGGACAACGGATACTTCATTATTAAGTCTTAACAGCACAATGGCTGTGTTTAGAGTTGAGTGTTCTGTGTCACTTTGTTTTCTAGTATACAGTATATGGTTTTTAAACTTTAAAAGTTGATGTTTTTTTTTACAGTTTTCTATGAGATTTTTATCTTTTTAAAATATATTTTTAATTGAGATAGAGTTATATCACCTTCCCACCTCCTTCCCTCACTCTACTTCCTCTTGCTACCCCTTAAACCTCTCCTAAGCTCCCTCCAGTTGATAGACTCTTTTTCTTTCATATTACTGTTACGTGCTATAAATACAAGCTGCTGAGTGTGTTTTTGTTTTGTGTTTACTGTTTCAAGGCTGACCACTCTGCATTTGATAACCAATAAGGGTGCTCACCCTTTTTCACTTGCAAATAATTTCTGTTTTCACGGAACAGGAACTTCATTGGATCTTCCATGTGTTCCTTCTTTTGACTGTTTTCCCGTTACATTTGCTGACAGCTAGGTTTATCCTCCCAAGTGTGAAGCTTTTCTTTTTCTGCTCTTGCTGGATGCTCTCACACACCCATGACTTAGCTCACTTCCCATCTCTTAATGGTTTTGCGCCTAGATCTCATTTCTGAGCATGAGCCTCATGCATTATCCTGAAGACACACTGTTAGTAGAAGAGCTTGATATCACATAATCAGGTCCCAGATCAGGCATGTGACAATTTTCCGTAAGTTTATTTCTGCCACCTTAGCAGAGCTGTAACTGAGAGCTCTTGGCTTCCTGATTTGCTGAGTGCATTATTGACATAATTAAGAAATCAAGGCACTGCGTACAGGACAGCTCTCTTCAGAGCTCACAGGACATCAGCAGCGTGACCTTCTCACTGAGTTCTCCTTGAGCTTCCTCATGCTGCTACACCACTTCTGGCAGTGTGGGATTTATATGGTCGCAAATAGTGTATGCACTTGTTTGAATGTAGCCTTACTAGCTCTAGTGAACTTGAGTGGTTTTGTGCCCTTCCCAGACCAATCATTATAAAGGGAAGATGGATACATTGGCAGCCTACGTCACAGTCTTTAGACTACATTGGCTAATTCTGGAGGAAAGGCATGTCCTTAAAGGAAAAACAAACCTTTACTGGAAGAAGGTGATGACTACTCACAAACACTCTCTACCACCAGTATTGGCTTTGCTCTGTCTTCTACTTCCTCGATATCCACCCATTTTATCCCTGAGACTCACTTGTGTATTTCTCCTTCTCCATGAAGCTGCCACCAGCAACCAGGCATAGGATGGTGTTTCTCAAAATGTCTGCAATGAAATAATAGAGTTTTATGTTTTGTTTTTACAAAAGAGTCTTTCATGGAGACCATTTTATCACAAATCAATACTTTTCAGAAATCCTACAGAATCTAGAAAAATGTATTTCTTGTCAAGATGCCTTCAGAATTTAGCCAGGGTAACTGCTGATGCCCGTATCTGTCTTGAGAGCAGCTGGTTGGCAGTTCACGCTGTTGGTGGTCTGCTGATCATGCATGTCATGTGCTTGCATAGTCATGCTCATCTCTGTTGCAGTAAATTCCATGCTGTTGTTGTATCTCTTCTTTTCCCAGGTCTTATGTTCTCCAAGTCAGAAGTGGTCTATTTATAATGAAATTCATTATTTTACCTCCTGATGGCAGCCCTACATTTCTGCCACTCTAGGAGTGGTTGATGTTTGCCTTCTCTCTCTACCTGTGTCCTTTTGAGTATTTTTTATTTTTCCAGTGTAGGCTGTTTTGTTTTGTCTCATCATCTCTTTCTCATTCTTGCTCTCTTCTGAGGCATTGCATATACTGTGAGCATACCTGAACTCCACTGCTTTTCTTAGCTGCATCTCAGTGGTCTGTGGGTCACTACAGGTCTTTCTCCTGGCATGCTTTGTGATCTCTTGTGTTTGTCTATACTACCTCACTCTTATAGCTACATTCTCAAGGTATCCAAGTTTTTATTTTAATTTTAATTTATTCTTTTCAAAGTTCATACATTTATGTGTGATATATCTTGATCATATTCACTCCTCATATCCTCTCCAACTACCCACATGATTCCCCATCACCTCCCTCTCTGAACTTCATGTTCTTTTATAATTTTTAATTACTTAATTCTTTTTAATCCACTGAATTCAGTTTGTGCTGCCCTTTTATGCTTGGGCATGAGGGTAATCCACTGGGTCATGGGGAGCTTACCAGTTGCCATAGTCATTAGACCATTAGGGTCAGCTATTGGTTGTCTTCAAATCCGAGCCCCTGTGGTAAGGCTTATATCTTAATTGTAGCCTGAAGGTTTCTCCAGGACCCCCGGCTGCACCATCCCTCAGCTGCTTATCAAATAATCATTCAGAGGTTCAATATTAATTACCAATTGCATGGCCTATGGCAGGCTTCTTGCTAGCTAGCTCTTATAACTTAACCCATTTCTATTTATCTATAAGTTGCCATATGGCTTCATGGCTTTCTGGTACTTTCACATCTTGCTTCTCCTGGCAGTGGCTGGCAGTTTCTCCTTCCTTTCCTTTCTCCTCTCACTCTCTCTTGAATTTTTCCACCTGGCTCCATCCTGCCCTGCCATAAGCCAATGCAGCTTTATTTATCAACCAATCAGAGCAACACATATTCACAGCGTACAGAAAGACATCCCACAGCTCTTAATGATCAGTGGCCACTGTGGTAATATTGTTGGCTCCTGGTCCACCTGAGGAACTGGGAAGGACAAGCCATACAGGACTATCTGTGCAGTATAGCTCAACATCTAGTGCCTCAACCATAACTTTTAAAAGAATAAATAAAATTTAAAATTTTTCAGTATGCAGTCATAAGATTGAGGATAGAATGCTTAAGCACAGAGATCACAGACACTCTTAATTCAGAAACTCAGCTGGAAGGCAAGAGATACAGTCTCAGTGTGCTAGGAACAGAGAAGTGTAGTAAGCCACAGACCATAGAGGCTCAGCTGGGAAAGGAGGCAGACTCTAGGTATGTTTCTTTTTTTTTTTTTTTTATTTTGTTTTGTTTTGTTTTGTTTTGTTTTGTTTTTGTTTTTGTTTTTCGAGACAGGGTTTCTCTGTGTAGCTTTGTGCCTTTCCTGGAACTCACTTGGGAGACCAGGCTGGCCTCGAACTCACAGAGATCCGCCTGCCTCTGCCTCCCAAGTGCTGGGATTAAAGGCGTGCGCCACCACCGCCCGGCTTCTAGGTATGTTTCAAGTGTAAGTAAGCAATGCTTCAAAAGAGAGCAAGAATGAAAAAGAGGTGGTGAAATAAAACAGAACAGCCTACACTGACAAACTAAAAATATTTTAAAATGGTGAGGGTGGACAAGCAGAGAAGGTCAATCATTGGTCACCCCTACATGTGAGCAATGGATAATGATAGAGATACAGGGCTGCAGTCACCAGGTAGAATGATTGTAATTCATCATACAAACTCTCGGAGCCTTTCTGGACTACTAACCTTGTTATCTCACTAACTGCATCCTAATTTAAATCTCAGGACACATCTCTAATGCCACAGGCTCAGAAAATGAAGTCATTGTCTTCCATTTGAAGACATCCCAAGATGAGAAATAAGTAGGAAAGTAGGCCTGTGCTCTTCAAGAGGCAAAAATAAAACCACCAGTGAGGTAAGGAACTGTGATAGTTAAGGGCTGTTATATTATTAGTACACCAGATCCAACAAGTTTGGATCTACAAAAGCTTTATGTTTTTATCCAAAGAGGATGGGTTTGGGATCTCAGGGAAACTAATTGAAAGTAGGCTTTGCAATGTCACTTAGCCTTATTACTTTATACATTTTTAACACATATAAAATGAAAATTGTACCTTCTTTTAAAGTATTTTCATACAATTAATATAACATCAGTACAATTGCTAGCATATAATTTTATTTTTATTAAATGTTGTGTTTCCCTTTTTTAACCAGTTGGATATAAAATTGCTACTATGACGGAAAGCTTCTACAGTATCATCCACTGCCACAAATACAGATGGGATTTTAGACTACAGCAAGTTCATTAGGAGATCAGTCCTTGGCTCTTTGCACATTTTAATAACAGGACCATTCTAAGATTCAGCATTATGAAATTGTAGAAGTAAACTGAATAGACATGCACAGTCTCTTCTCCCCTGCCCTATCTTCTAGGCAGATTTTATCTGTGACAGAATTGCTCACTAATAATGACAGGTATGGCAGCTATAGCTAATTACTTCCTAGGAGATTTGGATTCAGAGAATTATAAATCACCCACCTCAGCCTCTGCTAGTTGAGATATAAATGGTACCTGAGTGGGAAAATGCATGATGCAAGGGCCTAATCAGCATTTAGTTGATCCTCAGTTATAGTCCTAAATAATTAAGCATCTCAGTCTGGATTTATTTCCAGTGATTATGACATCACTTTCCTGGTTACCTGTCTGTTTTTATTGCTTATTAGAATGATATTGCTGCACACCTGCTAAAACAAATGTTTGCCAAGACCATGGGCAAAAAAGCTAGTACTATTAGCAAAGAAAAATACTTCCAATTGCAAATATTGATAATTTTAAGAAATGCATTAGAGGAACTTCTAGGGGAAACTAAGACTGAATAAACTCAATTATTGAGGGAGAAACATGTGAGTGATTTTGATTAACATGTCAGTGAATTTGGTTATTTCTTAAATGTACAGAAACAGTTAAGAATAAATCTAAGCATCTCAGCTCAGTAGAATGGCTTTTTCATTGACCATCATTAGAGAATGAAAAATACTTTTTGTTAAAATTGTATCATAGTGCTACATCCATGAAGTCTCGCCAACACGACTACCTAAAAATGAGCCGAAAAGGACAACACCAGACATGCCAAAGCAGATGGGGAAGAGCCCGTAAGGCTACGCAAGGAACTATGGGCAGCTAAGGAATGCAGGCAGTGGGTGAAATAGTTTTCCCCAGTGAAGAGCACACCACTACTGAGTGAGTGAGTGAGTGTGTGTGTGTGTGTGTGTGTGTGTGTGTGTAAAGTATCCACTTTTAGAAACTATGAATTCGCTGTGTCCTTTAGATCCATTGACAGATATGATTGTTTTCATGCTTATGAAAAATATTTCACATAAGTAATTTTAACAAGATTTGGGAAAACAGAAACCTACACCTTTCTGAATGACAGACCTACCAAGTGCTGAACAGCAAGGGTTACCAACATTATGTTGCATGTGTACTTCATCCTGACTCATGGTAAAATGTCTACAAAGTAATGACAAATATCAAAAAGCCATTTTCTGAGAAACACATAATTCCAACATCATCAAGTACAGTGTCCTCTCTACCCTTGCAGACTTCTGTATCTCTGGGAAGTGCTTTCACTCTACATTTGTGTTACTATGTTCCAGCGAGGTAGTGGGCCGGTACCATTATAATTCACTGAAAGTCATGCAGTCTCCAGTGCATACATTGTGTCTCAGTCCCCACATGTAGAAATGGAAGGCTGGCCTTTTCAAACAGCGATGTTTCTTTCATTCTAACCTGTATGACACAAACTCTTTTCTCTGCATTTTACCTTCCCTGGGTTCAGAAGTTGAAGAGTAGAGGATATGTAGCATAACTCTTTTGCATATGTTAAACATATGTAGAGTTAGTAAATTATTATATAGACTACTTTTACTTTCATTTCTATATTAAAGCAACCTTTAGAAAAAGAGGGAGACCATTTTGAGAATGGCAAGCGCTTAAACCAGTGGTTCTCAACCTGTGGGTCACGACCCCTTTGGGCTCATTTCACAGGATTGCCTAAGACCATCGACAAACACATATATTTATATTATGATTCATAACAGTTGCAAAAGTACAATTATGGAGTAGCAAGGAAAATAATTTTATGGTCAGGGTTCACCACAACACAAAGAACTGTATTGAAAGGTTGCAGCCACTATCTTAAACCACAGAAATGCTCCCTTTCCCCCTTAGCGTTTCGTTTTTAATATGTTCACTTCCTTTCTGCAGTATGGAAAGTTGAGCATGTTTATGTTTGACTGCCTTAAAAGATCCACAGTAGTTAGTGGCAAAGTGCAGTGTTCTCATTTAATATGCAGGATTTGCTTTATTGTGATTTCAAAGAAGATCAATGTTTCTTAAAAGGATGTGCCTAGTTTTACAATGTCATTTTCTTGTTCAGTCCTTTTGCTTCAATGGGTCTAGAAGGAGTTCAGAAATCTTTATTATTACTTCAGTGTTCTCGAGAAGCACTGGGAAAGAAATTTTCTTGGTATTTGAAGGTCAAATAGCAAACTAAATGAAAAGTCAGTTATTCCAATAGCAGCTACCATGTTCCCTCCAATATTTATAGGAAGCTGATAATGAGCAGCAAAATTGAGAAGTGTGAGTTTCGATTCTTCCTTCTGTTCACCAGCTGTGACAGTGTTAATGAGTGTCATACTGTCCGTAGGTGATGATTGAGGAAGCTGAAAAGAAAATTGCAGGAACTGAATCCATTGCCCTGGTATCACATAGATAAGTAAGTCCTTAGGGGACAACAGCCTTGTAATGACACTGACTGATGGTTTAAGAGGCCATCCCCATGTATTGGAAAGAGTTCTCTTATTTTGCATAGTACAGATGCACCACCACCAAGACTTTCTGAAGGTCTATGTGATCTTAAAAAGAATCCACAGAGTCAAAATTGGAAAGTAATTTACTCTAGCTATTCCCTGCCCTCATATATTTGCTCTTCTGTACCCACTTAGCTGAGGACTGTTATTTTCCCCCAACTTCCCTTTTCCTGAATTAAGAACTTCAAACCTGTAGGCTCTATTAAATTGGATAAGGTTAGCAGAAATTGGGTATTGGTCTCAGCTGAGACCAATTATTGAGACCAAAATAAAACCTAAATATGCTCTTAGTGGTACCAAATCCTACCAGCAATTTGCCGATTATAACTCGGACATCTCATAATCTGCCTGTTGCATTGGAAATCCTATGAGCTTCCTACTTCCAGTATGAAAACCCTATATGTGCTTATCTACACTGGTTATTATGACGACTTCATTTGCAAACAAGTACGTTGAGGCTGAGTGAAATTAAATACCTTCCTTGAGGTTTCAGGGAGCAGTCAGCAATTGTACTCAAGTGTATAGGCTGTGATTTTTTGGCTGGTTGTTAGGAGAACTCTAAGTCCCTTATCTGTATGTAAATAGGGCCTGTGTCCTGATAAGATATTTCTTCTGTGTTTTACAGCAGATAGAAAACTTAACAAGGGGAACAAAAGAGCTGAGGGCACTGTCATCCAGAAAGTCACTTTCTGTAGGACTGGCCGTTGTTCTGTTTTGTTAAAAGAGGGGTAGACCTACATCTCACTCAGCAACAGGCTCCCCTCCTGTCATGAGTAATTTGTACCAGTCTTCAAGAGTATATTGCCATGATGGAGAAGAGCAAGTGCCCTGTGCGTATAGCCTCTTTGGGTGTATTAGCTAGGAAAGTCGTCTCTTCCTTCACTCTGGCCCCTCTTTCCCAATACTGAACACACTCTCATGATTTCCTGAGTAGTATTTCCTATTTTAATTCCTTAATTTCAAAATGTTATGATCTTCAGAGAGGACATTTGTTTTCATTTGTATTAATTTTATACATAACCTGTTGCTGTCCTGTTAGCATCATAGTACCCAGAAAAGTTTTGGTGGGGTAAGGACCAATTACGGAGGTTTTTTAAAAGCATGCTAGTAGTGGGCAGTGGATGACCTTAAAACCGGAGCAGTTCCTGTGAGAAGAGGGGGAGGTGAAAAGAGCTGCTTCTGGTGGTCACGGAAGGATGATGACCCACAGGTGGTGTTAAGTTTATCATGGTATACCTCACTCCTGGTGAGACAGCTCCCAAGAAAAGATTAATTCTATCTAGATGCTAAACAGCCATTGCCTAATTTATCAGAATTATTTTTCATCCTGGACTCAGTATGAATGTAAATACTATTGTGTTTGCTATTAGTCCTATATGAATTTAATTATTCTTCATTTTTTTTCTGTAAGGTGATGTCTATAATTTAAATCCATGTGGACATGGGCATTATTTACTATGCTGAAAGAAAAATTTACCTATTTCAATAGCAAACTTATTGAATCCCTGGTATCCATTTCCCTGAAGTGAAACATTTTATTTTAAGACAACTTTCACCATGTGCAGCACAAGGAAGAGCTAATGTAGATTGGAAATAAGATCTTTACTTATACAATACATATAAATTTGCAAAAGTTTAATGATCTCTTGAGTATTTGAAAATATCCATAGAATATAGCTTCTCAGAAGAACTTTTAGAGTATAGTAGCCCAGCATGGTGGTGTGTGGCTATAATCCTAGCAGTAATGAGACTAAGGCAGGAGGATTGGGAATGGAGAGTCCTACATAGTGAGTTCAAGCCAGCCTGAGTTTTGTGAGACACTGTCACACACACACACACACACACACACACACACACACACACACACACA
>CABHPR010155973.1:0-12500 GCA_902168415.1 Peromyscus melanophrys
CAGCTAATCATACAGTGGTCAGTTTTCTTAAAGGAAGAAAGTAGAGGCCCACTACACTAATACTTGTGTTTGTTACTGGCTCAATGGATGGGTAGTGTAATTCACCTTTACCCAAAGAGCAAGAACAACCTCCTCCCTGTCTCCAGTTCTGCCCCACTTCACAGCCCACAAACTGCTTATCTTCCGTTTCTCTACCACCTGTTCTCTTGATTCCTCCTCGCCCATCACTCCTCCATCTACTTACTCACTTCCCCCCATGCCCAGTGGGCATGGGGCCGCAGTGTTGCCTTTGCACTTCTTGGAGTGCCTGCCCACCCAGGGAGGTGGTGTGGCTGGCTTCTTCCCTGGGCAGGCAGCCCACAACAACTCTCATAAAGGAAAATGTTAAATTGGGGCTGACTTACAGTTTCAGAAGTTTAGTCCATTATCGTCATCAAGGGACATGGAGGTGTGCAGGCAGACATGGTACTGGAGCAGGAGCAGAGAGTTCTACATCTTGACCCACAGGCAGTAGAAGCAACAGTGTGCTACACTGGGCGTAACTTGAGCATAAGAGACTTCAAAGCCCACCTCCACAGTGATACACTTCCTCCAACAAGGCCACATGCACTCCAAAAAGGTCACACCTCCTAATAGTGCCACTCCCTATGGGTCAAGCATCCAAACACATGAATCTACGGGGGTCATTCCTATTCAAACCACCACAACCCCTATTATTAGGAGGCTTCATTAGGATTGCCTTCATATATTTTTAGGGAGTTTCCACTGCACTGTTTCCATACCATCCCTCAAATGGCCCTCAAGTATGGGTGTCTTTCCCTGCATTCTCCCCCTTGACCCTATCTTCCGTCCCACTCCCCATTTGATCCCCCCCATTTTTATCTGACAGCACTCCCAGTCTATCCATAAAATCCATTCTATTTCCCCCTCCCAGGCTGTGTCTCCCAGCCCCTGCCTCCATACCTAACCTCTCTGGGTCTATGGATTATAGGTTGGTTATCCTTTATTTAATATTCACGTATAAGTGAATGTATACCATATTTATCTTTCTAGGTCTCACTCAGCATGATTTCTTTTCTAGTTCCATCCATTTGCCTACAAATTTCATGATGTCATTTTTTTAACAGCTGCATAATATTCCATTGTGTAAATATACCATATTTTTTAAATCCATTCTTCTGTTGAGGAACCTCTAAGTTGATTCTAATTTCTGGATATTATAAATAGAGCAACGGTGAACATGGTTGAGTCAGTGTTCTTGTGGTAGGATTAAGCATCCTTTGAGTACATGCCCAAGAGTAGAATAGCTGGATCTTGAGGTAGATTGATTCCCAACTTTCTGAGGAACTGCCATATTGATTTCCATGGTAGCTGTACAAGTTTGTACTTTCATCAACAGTGAATGAGTGTTCCCCTTACTCCACATCCTCAGCAGCATGAGCTGTCATTTGTGTTATTGATCTTAGCCATTCTGACAGGTCTAAGATAGAATCTCAAAGCAGTTTGGTTTGCATTTCCCAGATGGCTAAGGATGTTGAACATTTATTTAAGTGTTTCTCAGCCATTTGAGTTTTCTTTATAGAGAATTCTCTGCTTACATCTGTACCTCACTTTTAATTGGATTATATGTGGGGGTTTTTATATCTAGCTTCTTGAATTTTTTTTTTTCGAGACAGGGTTTCTCTGTGTAGCTTTGCGTCTTTCCTGGAACTCGCTTTGGAGACCAGGCTGGCCTTGAACTCACAGAGATCCGCCTGCCTCTGCCTCCCGAGTGCTGGGATTAAAGGCGTGCGCCACCACCGCCCGGCGCTTCTTGAATTCTTTATATATTTTGGATATTAGTTCTCTATCAGATGTGGAGTTGGTAAAAATCTTTTTCCATTCTGTAGTCTGCCATTTTGTCCTAATGATGGTGTCCTAGGCCTTCTGGAAGATTTTCAGTTTCGTGAGGTCCCATTTGTTAATTATTGATCTTAGTACCTGTGCTATTGGTGTTCTGTTCAGGAAATTGTCTCCTGTGCCAATGTGTTCAGGGCTATTCCCCACTTTCTCTTCTATCAGGTTCAGTGTATTTGGTTTTATGTTGAAGTCTTTGATCCATTGGGACTTGAGTTTTGTGCAGGGTTATAAATATGTACCTATTTGCATTCTTTTACATGCCAGCATCCAGTTAGAACAGAAGCATTTGTTGAAGATGATATCTTCTTTTTGTTGTGTATTTCTGGATTCTTTATCAGAAATCAGGTGTCCATAGGTGTGTGCATTTATGTCTGGGTCTTCAATTCAATTCTGTTGATCAACCTGTCTGTTTTTATGCCAATTCCATGCAGTTTTTATTATAGTAGCCCTGTAGTACAGCTTTAAATTAAGGATGGTGATACCTCCAGCAGTTCTTTTATTTTTCAGGATTGTTTTAGCTATCCTGCATTTTTTTGTTTTGTTTTGTTTTTCCATACAAAGTTGACATTGTCCTTTCAAGGTCTGTGAAGAATTGTGTTGGTATTTTGATGGTGACTGCATTGAATCTGTAGATTGCTTTTGGTAGGATTGCCATTTTTACTATGTTAATCCTGCCAATCCATGAGCATGGGACATCTTTTCATCTTCTGATATCTTCTACAATTTCTTTCTTCAAAGACTACACGTTCTCGTCATATTAGCCTTTCACCTGCTTGGTTAGAGTTACCCCAAGATATTTTATATTATTTGAGGCTATTGTGTGCACCTGTGATCCTAGCACCCTGGAAGCAGATGTAGGCAGATCCCTGGGACTCACTGGCCAGCAGCCCAGCCTAATCGATAAGCTCCGGGCCAATGAGAAACCATCTGAAAAAGATGGGTAATGCCTATGGAATGACACCCACAGTTGTTCTCTAGCTCTCTTGTGCACCAGCACACACAGACACACAAACACACACACACACACACACACACACACACACACACACACACACACATTTACCTCCAACTGAATTCTTCCTAGCCTGATACAGTGACTCTGAGCCTTCACAAGTCTTTGTGTAGTCTACCCAGGATTGGTCCAGTTGTGTGGGACAAGAACCACAAAGTCAAGTCACCATGCCTAATTCAAGGATAATCAAGGGTAGAAATTTGAATTAAACAGAGGACCAAGAGTGTGCCTTTCTTTCTTCCCTTCTTGCTTTGATTTTTCTAGAACACTTAATATAGCTGAATCACAGCCCTTATTCCTCTAAACTTAACCCAAGCATCCTGGTTTTTATTTCTTTAGGGTAGGAAAGCCTCTCACCTCAATAGATAGGGCAAGGTTCAAACAACTTGAAATGACCATTGCTTCAATTCAGCTCAGACCTGCTGAGCCTCGTAGCCAGCATCCTCCAAGGTTGTAGCCAACAGAACACTGAGAACAAATAGTGCTGACCTAAATGCCAACTGCTGCCATCATGTCGGTGCCCAGCTTAATTGGCAGGGCGTGTTTATTTGAGCTGTTTTTGCTTATCCAGTATGTGTTGAGGTCAGATCACGCAACTATTATATTAATAACTTGCGATGAAACCTAGAGATGCTCATGTCTTGCACACAATAACAGGAAGTCAGCAAGATGTTAATATCCACATTGCACCTGTAGGTGAGCCAAAGCCCACCGATATGCTCACCTCAAGGTCAAGCCAGATAGTGAAGGGCATGACCTCAAGTTCAACATCCTTTGTTCTGTGTCGCACTGAGTCTTCTGAGGAACAAATTTTTTTTAAAAGGACATTATAACGTCAGTAATCCTATTATAATTTACACTTCTGTGTATGGATTAGCCTCACTAGAGTGTAATGGATTTTACATGCTCAATCAATACTTCTGTAAATGGTATTTCCAAAGAGCTTATATCAGAGTTATCTAAATATTATACAGTTTGTTGTCAGTTATGTAAGTGCTGGGCAATCCACACCTGGAGAGAGACACGCGCTCAGAATTTTCTGTAAATGTAGATATGGTTGTCTCTCTTATTAATGTTTCAGTTCAAACCTTTTTGCTTACAAATCCCAAGACATTTTTCAACTAAACTCCAAATTCTTAGTCCTTGAGGAAAATTAAAGAAAGGCTATGTGATGACCTCCAGAGGCCACTATGTTTCTTCTATGCTCGTCTCCAAGTGCCAGGGAGCCAAATTCAGCTTCCCACAAACTGCTTTTATGCCAAACAAGCGGAATGTCCCCTCATCAATTCTGCGGCACAGACTGTTTGTTATCTGAACAGGCAGGTTTTAATGATAGGCAATATCCATTTCTCCTGTCAGGGTTCGCGGTGGGCTTACATTTACAGTGAAAAAGAAGTCCCCAGGTCTCTCCCACTGCCCTCTCACTGTACCCTGAGACCCATCTCAATGTTTTCTGTGCAACTCCCTAACTGGTAGTCTTTGCAGCAGTTTCAATTCAACTGAAAGCTCGGTGCTGTGGCACATCCCCTGGTGCCTGCCAGGGGATCTATCAGGCAGTTGTTACCTGTCTTTGACCCCGGAGTCACTAGCGCCCACTAGAGCTGCCATCCTGCCACGTCTCATGGCTACCACTGTTCTCCACTGTGTGTCCTTCTCCACTGATCCCTGACTTCCCACTGAGATGTCCAAACTGCTCTGCTGAAAAGACAAGGCACTTGGATGTGTCTCTGCAGCCCTTCCCGAAGGCTAGTCCAAAGCAACCATGCCTTGTGCTCCCAATGCTCGCAGATGTGAGATGTGGGAGAGGTTCTTAGTTTTCACCTGCACTGTTGACAGCGCTACAAGATGGACTGTGTCGTGTTCAAGCCACTCCTGCCTGGGGACTAGCAGCTTGGCTCTTGGGCTGAAATCTGTGCTGTAATCACTGTGTTTTTAGACAAAGTCTAAAAGTATTTAATGGCCCTTCAAGTAGACAGGCTCCCACCAGACCTACCCACTAACCCCTGTCCTGTTAGTGAGTCCAAGTAGGGAAAGCGATTACTCTCCAATTATTATCCCAGGGACCAAGAAAAGTCAACTTGATGTTTCCAGCATCCCACTGGAGTACATAGAGTGGGTCATCAGGACACTAGGCTGGTTGAGTGATGGAGTATGTGAGTGAACAGATTCTTCTCACTGGAGGGGATTTCGAGGGGTTGCCAACTGCATTCCAAACACATCGCAGAGGAGACAGAAGTCCAGGCCAGCCAGATACCTATACCATGGGCTAGCCTGTCCCTGCCAGCAAGTCTAGGTCACTTCTAGTGATCTCTAGGTCCAAGTGAAGTCATGGCATCTTCTTGGTCCTATCCTGGTGGTGTCTTCTTGGTGGCTGATAAAGTAATGACGTCGAGAACCAGGAAAGCCACCTCAGTTGTGTGTCTTTGAAGTTACGGAATTCCCACAATGTGCCTGAGCTGTGCACACATGGCCACCAGCTTTCTGATTACTTCACTGGGAATTTTCTCTCTCTTCTTTTAGATATATTTTTTACATGCATGAGTGTTTTGCTTGCATGTATGTTTGTTAAATCTGTTTGCCACAAACCCCTTTGACATTGCCCATCTTTGGACCACAGTGGAGAAGTTGAGTTCTGGGAAAAGACATGGGCGTTCACTAGAGACAGGATGTACTAGGACCAGGAGGTCCACAGTTAGGGGCAATCCCTTTATGAGCATGAGTTACCAGTGTTTTCTGTTTCCATGTTTCGAGGCCTCTCTGTTATCAGGGGTATACTTGTGGAAATGGGGTCAGAAAGATGAGAGCCTGCTTCAAAACTGATTTAGGATCCAGTGGCTAGCAGTTTTCTTTTCAGAGCTAAGAAGTAGGTTGTGCAAATACAGTTGTTGGAATCTTTTGAGGGTTATTGTAAGGAGAATGCAACTCACATTGATGATGTCCTTGCCAAAAATATTTCACCCACATTTAATCATGAAAAATGAATGTGAAAACTGAAAGAGTCTTAGCTGGTCTGTCTAGACATTTGAATTTCATAAAAGACACACCCTAATAGACTGAAGAACCACCCCACTGTTAAAGTTAAAATGAAAATGGCTTTATCAGGACAATGTAGGCCCTTTAGTACTGATACTTGTCTATTGCATAAAGATGGCATGCCGAGGGTGACCATGGCAATGTCCTTGTTCTTTGGAGACACATGCTGGAATACTACGGTGACATGTAAGAATTAATTCTCCAATGTTTGGGGGTAGGAATGCCCCCACACATGTGGAGAGTAAGTGGGGTGGAGAAAGAATGCAGCAAAGTGTTAAGAACTGGTGTTAAGGTCAAGATGGCTGAGGACTCAAATTCAATCTCCAGAATCCACATGGTGGAAAGATAGAACCAAATCCCAAGATTTCTTCTAACCTCTATTCATGTATGTGTGTGCCCTTGCACAAGTGCACACACACGTATGCATGAACACACACAATGTTAAAAAAAATAATTTAAAAGAATTGATGTAAGTGAATTGGTGAGTTTAGGGGAAGGGTACACAGAGGCTACCCTGTACTGTACTGTTCATGTATATCATTTCCCAGATTTAAAAGAAAATGACGGAAAAGGAAAGAATTAAAATATCTCCTCATACTGACCTAAAATTTAATTTTCCCCACATTAACACCAAGTTCAATAATTCAGTCACATGCCTTGTCGCATGTAAGTGAGACTAAGTAACTGTCAGGTTAAGAGCTTCCATTCCAAGACCAAACTGTGTTCCAGTCTGGCACGCTATGACTAGCGCCACCTGGTGGCAGGGGTCTGCAGAAGGCTGGGATTACCCTGGTCTCATCAGTACAGACCCTCAGTAATCTCCAGACTGGCTTCTGCTTCCCAGCAAGGCTGCAAGCTGTGGCCCCATCAAAGAGAAGGCAGTGGGTTCAGCCATGGCGAAGTTCTGTCACCTAAAGCTGTGACAGCAAATGGCAGACTTTGTCACCCCACCTACAGCAAATCCTGGCTACAGCCCACTCACGACCACTAAACGTTCAATGAAGAACTAGCTTAGAGAGTTGGATGAAATGATGATCTACAGGGGGGCTTTATTTATCCAGATGAAAGTTCACATTAACAATTTCTAAAACTCAGTCAATAATTTAGAATTCATTAGAAGTACTGGAAAGTTTACTTGAATCCCAGCGTACATCCCTTAGCAGATTTGTTAGAAAATGTTTATATTTGCATATTAATCTATATTACCGTTGTAAAATATTTTATTAGCATCCATGCACACAGGTACATTTAAAGACTGACCTGTACATACAGGCACACAGACACAGACACAGACACACACACACAGACACACACATACACACACACACACACACACACACACACGGGTATATGTATATAACACACAGGTTTACAGAAACACATAGAACCTAGAATATATTCTAGTTATTTTTTAAGGGAAATTAGTCATTTAGTAACAATTTTAGATGTTCTTGCTTCAATGCTTCATCTTTTTTCTGAGCATCCCTTATCAAACAAGCAAGGATTGAAAATGCTCAAAACCCCAAATCTGTTAGATGCCAATATGACACAGTAAAAGAGAAATTGAACACCATGAAACTTTTTCACACACACACGATATATTTATACATATACAATATATATATACATATACACAATATATACATATACTATATATACATATGTGTGTATATTTATGTGTATATATACATGTGTATGTGTATACAATAAATATGTGTGTATATATATATATATATATATGTATATATACATTTCTTTTTTGGTTTTCCAAGACAGGGTTTCTCTGTGTAAAAGCCTTGACTGTCCTGGAACCAGCTCTGTAGACCAGACTAGCTTTGAATTCACAGATACCCACCTGCCTCTGTCTCCCAAGTGCTGAGATTAAAGGAGTTCACCACCACCACCCGGCTCAAAAAAAATTTTTAAGTAATGTATAAAATTACCTTCAGGGGCTGGTGGGATGGCTCAGTGGGCAAAGGCACTTCCTGTACAAGTCAAGTTGAATCCCCAGAGCAACAGTGAGAGAGGACAGACTCCCCAAGGTTGTCCTCTGATCTCCACACACACCATGGCACACGTGCACATGCACACACATTAGCTTAGGCTACATATATAAAACATAAATGAATTTTGTGTTTGAAGTTGGATCCATCTCCAAAACATATCATTACATACATGAAAATATTCCAAATTGGAAAAATTTGAAATTCAAAACATTTTGGTCTTAAAGCAACCTGATAAGGGATTCTCCAGTGTGGTGGACACAGCATGATTTATTTACTGGTAATAATACTTGCTAATGGTGTGTATTGTGCCTACTTTAAGAAAATATTTGAGGTGCTTCATGACACTAAATCATATATAAAACAACATAATAAAAAATGTAATATTGAAAACCGTCAAAAAGAGATGAGACTCAATGCAGAGACTGTTCCTAACTGTTCAAGGTACTGAGAATAGGTGAATTCTGAGTGGTCAGCCCTAAACAAGCGATCTATCTCACCAACAGTGAAGGAAAAATCATGGAAGAGAGGGCAGAAGAATCTAAGAGGCAGAGGATGAAGAAGAATGTTGTGAAATACTGTCTTCCAGACATGCCACAGCCGTTGCACCCCTGAACTCACCACAGCTGTGGTTACTCACAGACTTGATGAGATTGGCCCATTACCACTCCATTATGGGTGGAGGAGAGGATCATGAGAGCCACAGGCAGTTGGTGGTTGCCGGGGAAGGAGTCATCATTTTCTTGGGTGGTACAGCCACTGTTACATTCCCCATACTGTCCCCTACAGATGTTCATGCAACAGAGTCTAGTTAAACTGGGTGGGTCACACACCTACAAAGACACCATGGTAGGAGGGGCACTTGGGAAGAGGTAGCTAGTCCAGCAGGGTTGAGAGGAGGGTAATAATGTGATGGGGGAGTGTCTTTCTGTGCGCTACAAATGTGTTGCTCTGATTGGCTGATAAATAAAGCTGTTTGGCCTATGGCAAGGCAGCTTAGAGGCAGGTGGGAAAATTGAAAGAGAGAGACAGGAAGAAGGCGTGGGGTAGGGGAAGGAGGGGATGCTGCCAGCTGCCACCAAGAGAAGCAAGATGTAAAGTACCGGTAAGCCACGAGCCACATGGCAAAGTACAGATTTGTAGAAATGGGTTAATTTAAGATAAAAGAGCTACAGCTGCTCTTCACTGTGTGCTTCCTCATAATATGCTAAAATGTGCTGGACTCCACTGTCCTCGGCCCTCTATCTCGGACTGTCCACTTGCTCACCTCATGCTATCATCTGACTGTTGGTGAGCCCTGGTTAGTCCCCTCAGCCTAGCCCTCAATTTGGCACTAGTAAGAAGCAAGACTTAGCTGTTATGGTAGTGCCTTTCCTGTAACCCCAGATCTCAGGAGAATTAAAGAATTAAGAATTAAGAATTTAAAAAAAAAATTTTTTTTCATTTATTAGTAAAAAATGTTAAAATATATTTTAAATGACAGCCCAGAATTAGAAAAGAAGAAAAAGGCTGTGAATGGTGTATCATCAGCCATTCTGATGGGATTGCATGTCTGTATGTGCCCCATATGTATGCCTAGTACCAGCAAAGGTCAGAAGAGGGCATCAGGTCCCATAGAACTGGACTTAGAGACGGTTGAGAGCCACCATGTGGGTGCTGGAAACCAAACCTGGGTCATCGGCAAGAACAGCAAGTGCTCTTAACTGCTGACTCCAGCCAAAGTTGGTGCTGTTGACCAAGAACTATTAAACCATTCCTTAGCATTGGCCAGTCAGGCATGGTAGCACACACCTGTAATGCCAGTATTGAGATGCTAAGGTCAGGGCTAACCTGGGGTAAACAGCAACATTTTATCTTAAAACAAAACAGTAATCCTAATAAAGTTATTTCTGACAAATGAAAGTTTTGTTTTTGTTTTAAGATTAGTTATACTAAGGATTTTTCTTTTGTTTGCATCCCTAAGCACATATGTCAAAATTAACCTACCAACTTTAAATATCTAGAGAAAAATTCTTGCTCATATCAGACTTGGGGCTGGAATTCTTCCATACAGTTCTTTCTTCTGATAGAATTAATCCATATATTCTATCACACACACACACACACACACACACACACACACACACACGGGATTTATTAGCGTGACTTACAAGCTGAGGTCCAGCTAGTTCAATAATGACTGTCTCCCAGTGGAAGGTCCAAGAATCCAGCAGTTGTTGAGTTTGTGCGGCTGGATGTCTTGCTGTGACCAGTCTTTCATTTAAGACTCATTACAGACACAGTCTTTATGCGTGGGACTCCATATTCATCAGGCACAGCCCCTGCTGCTATGGAGCTTACACTCGGCTGGAAGTTTACACACATATCTCAAAGTAGAGAGCAAAAATCACTGTTAAAACTACAGAATGTCAATGATACCATGCCATATTTGCTCTTGATCATTTTTTGGATATGAGATTTCTGGAAATTTTAGGGTTTTTTCTCTTTAATTCTAATGTTGAATTTCACAGTAATGCTATTATCTGTGAAATCATTGTTCGTTCACTTAACTAGACAGTCCATAGCTACTGTAATCTCAAGATCAATAATATTTATAAATGATGTAATATTTATAAGTTTATTAAAATTACAAGTTTATCAATTTTATAATATTTATAAATTATGTAATATTTGCTCATTTAAAATATGGAATGCGGAGCTAGAAAGATGGCTCAGTAGTTAAGAGTTTGCACTGCTTTTGCAGAGGACCTCACTTTGATTCCCAGTACCCACACCAGACAGCTCACACCTGCCTGTCACTCCATCGACATTGGCTGGTACGGCCTTCACGGGCACCTGCCCTCACATGCACATCCTCACAAACAGACACACGTGTATACATATAATTAAAGATGAAAACAATAAGTCTTTTTAAAAAGAAGTACGGAATGGCTTGTGACCCTTCTATTTTGAATCCTGTACTTGACGTGCATCACACCACTTCCAACGCACATTTCTAGAATGGTATGAATTGCTAGTCTTTTGTTGCTTCGTTCTTTTTTTTTTTTTTTTGACGTAATTTCTTTATTGATTCTTTGGGAATTTCCCATCATGCACCCTGACTCCACTTACCTCCCCATCCGAAAAAGCAATCCAAACTCAGTAGAGATCCTTTACAGCAAGCGAGGGAAGAGTCATTGTCCACACACACTGACAGGTCTGGGAGAGAAGCAGAGGAGCTGAAAAAAAAAAAAAAAAAAAAAAAAACCAGAAAGATGCTGAGTGACAGCCTTCCTTCTGTGATGTGGTTATCTATTCTGACCTGGGGAGGATTGTCTGGGTATTGCCCTAAAACATTTTTCCTTCTCTTCCTTCCTTTATTTCTTCCTTCCTTCTTTTCTTCCTTCCTTCCTTTCTTTCCTCCTTTCTTTTTCTTTCTTTCTTTCTTTCTTTCTTTCTTTCTTTCTTTCTTTCTTTCTTTCTTTCTTTCTTTCTTTCCCAAGACAGGGTTTTTCCATGTAGCCCTGGCTATCCCAGATTTAAGCCAGCCACCAGCAAGAACACGGATCTTCAACAACACGTCCATGAGCTTTCTGATCCTGCTCCAAAGGGAAGGAGTTTTCTTGTCATAAATTCATGGTTATCCTCAACTCAAAAGTTTGCTAAAGCTCTTTGTTCTGAGGAGCCACAATATCTCTCTCTCTCTCTCTCTCTCTCTCTCTCTCTCTCTCTCTCTCTCTCTCTCTCTGTGTGTGTGTGTGTGTGTGTGTGTGTGTGTGTGTGTGTGTGTGTGTTTATAATTGGGTGTGTGTCTGGAGTATAGTAAGCACTAACACAAAGGCATGTGAGCAAGGTGGGTCAGGGCAGACTGCATCCTAAGATGTTTTTTAAAGAAGAAAGCTAATGAGGAAACTCGATGATAGGACCTGGGTTTCCCCCAAATGTGCGAGTCACCTGAGTTTTCATTTCTGATAGTATGTCTTAGAATGGCTGCATAGACAGTTTATATTGATTATATTTTTCTCTTAGAGCCTTAGGCAGTAAGAGAGGCCAATCTGTTTTCTACTCTATTGATTTTTTTCTCCTAGAAGAATTGGTTTAATTTTCAGCATTTCCATCTATTAATTGCTACTCATACCATAAATGGGTTCTCCAAGCTTGCTTCTGTTAATGTCCAATATATTTTCTGAATCATATTGCATCCTGGGGTTATTGGAGTATCTGTCCCTGATTGCTTGAACTCATACTTTATTCCTATTTCTAAACTCTTACCAAGAGTACTATATGCAGGGGGTCCCTGAGGGAACCCCAGTAAATATAATCATCATCTCTGCCACAGTTCTGAGCAAGTAGAGAAATTAAATAATATATAAAGATAGAAATGAGCCAGACGGCGGTGGTGGCACACGCCTTTAATCCCAGCACACGGGAGGCAGAGGCAGGCGGATCTCTCTGAGTTCTAGGCCAGCCTGGTCTACAGAGCGAGATCCAAGACAGCCAGGGCTACACAGAGAAACCTTGTCTCGGGGGAAAAAAAAATGAAAGTGGGCATGGTGGCCGAGGCCTGTGAGCAG
>CABHPR010155973.1:13731-29508 GCA_902168415.1 Peromyscus melanophrys
TCTGTGTAGCTTTGCGCCTTTCCTGGATCTCGCTCTGTAGACCAGGCTGGCCTCGAACTCACAGAGATCCGCCTGGCTCTGCCTCCCGAGTGCTGGGATTAAAGGCGTGCGCCACCAACGCCTGGCTAATAAGTGATTTTTGAATTTCAAAACTAAAACTATTATTCCATAAGCCACAGCTAAAAAATAAATAAATAAATAAATAAATAAATAAATAAATAAATAAATAAATAAATAAATAAATAAATAAATAAATAAAGAGTTATGCCTAAATATACCTCTCAATGGAGACGGAACTTCAGATTTTACAGCCATAATCTACCTACAAATGCTTCTCGGGTATCCTGTTTAACCAAATACATTTGATAAAATTTTCTGCTTTATCTTTTCTCAAATTTCAAAAATCAAACAATAATTTCTGGTCATGATAGAGGAACAAAACTACATGGAACTCTGTATTTTCAGTCCACCTACAGCAAAATGGTAAGTTATAGTCCTTAAACATACGTACTCAAATTTATAGTCACGATAAAAATAAAAGTGTTTAAGAGTTCTCTGTAACAGTGAGTGAAGGCTGTGGCTACAGGCTTACAGACTCAGGTGATCCAAACCCATCAAACCCAGCAAGTCAGAACATTCACATACAATGAAGCATAAATAATGCAGCCCCCCAGGAGAAAAAAGTCATTAAAGCTAGAAGAAGAAGAAAAAAACTACCAAAGTGACAATCAGATGTAAAATTCACAACCAGCAAAGGTAAACACCAGAACAAATGCAGTGGGTCTCCAATTTAGAGTCTACACCCAGCCGAAAGAGCGCGCGTGGCTTGCTTGAATGTTGTATATGTGAAGGTGTTCCCTGTTCACAGTTAAGGAAAGCTAAAAGAGAACAAAAGTTGTTTTTTTTTTTTTTTGTTTAAAAAAAAAAAAAAACAAAGGAGTGAAAAGGAAATACTGTCTTCCCACAAAAGCTGAGCAAGGTTATTATTGGAGTTTCCCCGACAATTACTAAAGGAAGTGGGAAAATAAATCCAAGAGGAAAGGAAGGATGCAATTATTGACTATAAAAGAGCAATAATTACTAGCTATAAAAATAGAAATAATAATTATTATTTCTTATTTAAAGCTGTGGGGGATGAAACTGTAGATAATAAAGCCTTGAAAGGTGATGGTGGGCACCGTTATGCAGCCAATAGTCTAAGCTCCTTGTTTGTCTGAGACTTGTATTTTTGTATGTGTTGCAAATTTGAATGTAACAAGGAAAATGAGTGAAATAGTGAATGAAAAAAAGGAAGAAAGAAAGAAAAAAGGAAGGATACAGAGGAGGTTTAGTGTAGCTAAAAGGGAGAGCATAGTCAGAGGCAGGGGCATCTGGAAGAGATGGGGTGAACATGACCAGATTGGGCTGGGCCATGGTGAGGAGTAGGGGGAAGGGAAATGGGAAAGGAGAGAGGAGACGCCAACCAAGAGGGTGGCCTGGACCAAGAGATTAACCAAGAGAAGGGTAGACCAAAAATGAGGAGCGAGGAAACCAAAATGGCTGGATTATATAGGGAAGGGCAGCTGAGGGAAGGGCAGCCCAGTCCCTGGCCTGGAGAAGTTTAGGGTAGGGGGCGGGGTATGCCAGTCATAACCCTGTAACAGGTAGACACTGAAGGATGCTGGGAGAGTCTAGCAGGGCGGGCAGCGTCCGCTTTGATATGTTAATAGAACCCCAGGTAGCCCATTGTCCCTGGTTTGAGACCTAACAAACAGGATGTTTACAAACTGGTAAAATGAAGAGAGGGAAAGATAACATAAAATGGGAAAGATTTGAAGAGGAGCAAAAGACAAAGTATGCGAATAGAAACTCGCCTCAGAGGGTAACATCGAATTACTCTCGGGTAAGTGTGGAAGGATTAAACTCCCGCCATAGAGACTCCTGGGCTGAGCTAAACCAGTAAGATGCTTGCATGCAGCTCGTCTAGCTGCCTTCTAAGCATTGTCTGTACGCCCACAGATCAGTGTGTGCACCCACTTCTTTTTACTGCAGAGGTGGTTAACTGGTCAAAGTCCTGAGAAGTGACAGTCCCAAATACATCTGTATCACCCTCTCTCCGGTTCAGGGAACATTACTGAAGAAAGAATGGAAGAGCCAGAGGAAGGGAAGGGTGTTGCAGAATGGCTGTCTTTGGGGCATGGCACAGGCCATTACTGTCGTGAACTCACACAGCTGTGAATATCTGCACAAAACAGGGGCTTGTCGGCGGCTTTCTGTCATGGATGGGGAGAGGCACACAAGGCCCCACCCTTCCCGAGGAGCAGCCAGTGGTTGCTGGGGAGGGTTTGACGTTCTCTTCAGAGGCAGAGCCACTGCTTAGCTCCCCATATTGATGTAAAAATCACTTTCTTGACTAGTCATTATGCTACTTTGTGTTCGGTATTCTACAGAAGAATTACACTCACAAAAACAAAAAGATGTGAGAGCCAGAAAGGGATTTATTTGGAAGAGGAAAGGACTCAACAAAAGTAGGAAGGGGATGTGATAGAGTAATGGGGTGAATATGATTTAAAAAAATACATTATAAATATATGTGGAATCCATAATGAAACGTTATTATGTTTGTTATATGCTAATAAATGATATTTGCATGAAACATACCAAACCAGGATGCACTTGTTTCCTCTGAGCATGTGTACACTGCTGTGTGTGTGTGTGTGTGTGTGTGTGTGTGTGTGTGTGTGTGTCTGTGTCTGTGTCTGTGTGTCTGTGTGTCTGTGTGTCTATGTATGTGTATGTGTATGTATTGGTGGGTAGCCTTCATGCAATCTACATGCTCTTTGTTCAAGATTTGGGCGGTAGACAGAAGTTTGTGGACTGAGTAGCACAATTTTAACCATTGCATACATTCTTAAACAGGCTGCCACTCAACTGCTTCTAACCCATTCATTAAAAGCCTTCATCTAAAAAGCACAGACTACTGAACATGACGCAGAGTGGTGACTAGGCATGAAAGTGACATTTGGGGCTGGAGAGATGGCCAGAGGTTACGAGCATTGGTGCTCTTCCAGAGGACCTGTATTCAATTCCCAGTACCCACATGTGGCTCAAAACCATCTGTAACTCCATTTTCAAGAGACTCAATGCCCTCTTCTGGCTTCTGTGGACATGCACACATGTGGTACACAGACATACATGAAGGCAAAACACCCATATGCATAAAATAAAATTTTTAAAATAATTGTAAAAAAGATAGTGAGATTTATGCAAGTGATTCGAGATATTTCCATGAGATCAACTGGTTGCACACTGTATGTTAAATAGGTCAACATTCTGAGTGTATTCTCGATGTAGCCCTTAACATCCCAAGGAAGGAAAACTTCACACACCACTGGTTATTCATTTGACAGTTTTAGCCAGGAGATCTTCACTCCTTCCCAAGGCCTTTATAAATCAATTATAACACACTGTGCAATTATCATTCTTGCAACTGACTTCTTGTGGTGGATTTAAATTCCATTTTGCAAGGAAGCCAAAAATAAGAAATAAAAAAAACCCAACCTCTCCTTTGCCTCCTAGGCTCAGAAGCCAGAAAGCAGCTGAGACATGGCCATGGTTTTGCTCTTGAATGGAACTAATTACAGAGTTGTCGGCAGTGGAGACTGGCACTCAGTAGTCAGGGTGTAAATAGGGACAATTAGAGCCCATTTTAAGCAGACATCATGTCCAAAAAAAAATAGAACCAGAACTTCAGATTTTAATTACTTTCGTAGGAACCGTTACACTAAACAGAACCTGACCGTTATTTTCTCAATGCAGTTCAATGAACATGACAATTCTCTGTCACAAGAATGTTCTAATTTTAACTCTCCCACAGATGGTTTGGTAAGAATGAGAAGTTGACTCTTCACATCTTTCCTCACTGGGTTTATTTTAATCCTATATCACAGTTTAAAATAATTTGCATAGTATTGAAATATGTATGTAATATACTTTGCCCTTACTCCTTAGAAGGGAGTTAATCTCAATGTATAAATTTTAACCAGTTGGCCATTTATGAAACCTTCACTCTACTTAACAACAGGGTACCTAACCTGTCCTTAGATACAGTGTCTACTTTGGGAGGGGTGGGGTCTTGGTTAAGGTTAGTATTGCTGTGATGAAACACCATGCCCAAAAGTAACTTGGGGAGGAAAGGGTTAATTGGCTTTATTCACACAGTCCATTGAAGGAAGCAAGGCCAGGAACTCAAACAAGGCAGGAGCTGATGCAGAGGCCATAGAGGATTGCTGCTAACTGGCTTGCTCAGCCTGCTTTCTTTTTTGTTTTTTTTTTTGTTTTGTTTTTTGTTTTTTGTTTTTTGTTTTTTCGAGACAAGGTTTCTCTGTGTAGCTTTGCGCCTTTCCTGGAACTCACTCTGTAGCCTAAGCTGGCCTCGAACTCACAGAAATCCGCCTGGCTCTGCCTCCCGAGTGCTGGATTAAAGGCATGTGCCACCACCCGGCATTTCAGCCTGCTTTCTTATAACGCTAGGACCACCAGGGCAGGGGTGACACCACCCGCAATAGGCTGGGCCTCACACATTGATCATTAATTAAGGAAATACACTTTATCAGCAGTTCTCAAGATGTGGGTCATGACCCCCACAGGAGTCACATATCAGATATCCTGCATATCAGATATTTACATTATGATTCATAACAGTAGCAACGAAATAATTTTATGGTTGTGGGTTACCACAACATGAGGAACTGTATTAAAGGGTCGTAGCATCAGGAAGGTTGAGAACCACAGCCTTATAGGCTTGCCTACAACCTGACCTTATGGAAGCGTTTTCTCAATTGAGGTTCCCTCCTCTCAGATGACTTTAGCCTATGTCAAGTTGACATAAAACTAGCCAGCACAGAGTGTCACCCACTTTAAAGTAGAGGAATTGAGAAGAACTGAGTTGTCCAAGGTCACGTGTTGTAGAATATTATTTTAAGATGGATTACATTTGTTTATGCTGTGGAATATTTGTTTAATGATGCAAAGATGAGTTGCATTCTTTCTTTCTTTTTTTTTTTTTCTTGGTTTTTCGAGACAGGGTTTCTCTGTGTAGCTTTGCGCCTTTCCTGGAGCTCACTTGATAGCTCAGGCTGGCCTCGAACTCACAGAGATCCGCCTGCCTCTGCCTCCCGAGTGCTGGGATTAAAGGCATGCGCCACCAACACTCGGCGAGTTGCATTCTTTCATGTTGCATTTGTTTAACTCTGTGAAGTTGTGTTACTTTGCCTGTCTAAAACACCTGATGGTCTAATAAAGAGCTGAATGGCCAATAGCGAGGCAGAAGAAAGGATAAGTGGGGCTGGTAGGCAGAGAGAATAAAAAGGAGGAGCAATCTGAGACGAGAAGAAGAAAGAGCAAGAGAACAAAGAGAGGAGGATGCTAGGGGCCAGCCACACAGCCACACAGCCACACAGCTGGCTACGGAGTAAGAGTGAAAGCAAGATACACAGAAGTAAGAAGAGGAAAAAAGCCCAGAGACAAAAGGTAGATGGGATAATTTAAGTTAAGAAAAGCTGGCAAGAAACAAGCCAAGCTAAGGGCAGACATTTATAATTGAGAATAAGCCTCCGTGTGTGATTTATTTGGAAGCTAGGTGGCAAGCCCCCCAAAAAGCTAAGAGTAAAAGAGTAGAAAAAACAACAACAACAACAACAACAACAACAACAACAACAACAACAACAGTCATATAGCCAGTAAGTGGCAGCTCCAGAATTTAGAGCTGTTTTCAGAGTCCCGGCTCTGGTGCTTCCCATGTGCTGCTAACAGAACTCAGTGGCACACATGGTCCCCATCTGGACCTTGTTTAGGGAGACATTGTACTTTTTCAAGAAGTTTAGGAGGTTGCTTTAGGAGTGTTGGCTATGGGTGTGGGTGTGTGCATGTGTTTCTGTGCTGTTCTGGGACAAGGAGCCTTGCAGTCTGGGCTTTGCAATAGCTATCTAGGTGCACAGAGTGGGGGACATGGTGGTAGGAGAGGAGGGACACACATTCAAAGAAACACCTCAGATGAGGTGGCTCTTGCTCCAGTCTGTTTGCAGGTTCTGATGAAAGCAAAGGGTTACCTTTTCTCCATGGCCTGCTGCGTGTGTGGGTACATGGCTACCCTGAGAAGCACTTTCTTTTTCCAAGATAGCTTTATTCTTTGGTTTCCTCATTCCAGACCTGACCACACTGCATTCTCTCACCAGTTTGATAATAATCCATCTCAGGAAACGTACCACAAATACATCCAGTTTCCAGTTGCTTTCTTCCTTCAAGAAGCAACCACTATTCTCAGTTGAGGGTTTGCCCTTCTCAAGCCAGGTCACCCACTGTCTGGGTTTGTCTGGGACAGAGACTGTCTTACTCAATGTCCTATTGCTGTGAAGAGACACCATGATCACAGCAACTCTTATAAAAGAAAGCATTTAACTGGGGCTGCCTTACAGTTTCACAGGCTTAGTCCCTTATCATCATGGTGGGAAGCATGGCAGCATACAGGCAGACGTGGTGCTGGAGAAGGAGCTGAGAGTTCTACATCTGGATCTGCAGGCAGCAGGAACAGAGAGACCCTGGGACTGTCTTGGACTTTTGAAACTTCAAAGTCCACCTCCAATGACACACTTCCTCCAACAAGGCCACACCTCCTAATCCTTCTCAAGTAGTGCCACTCTGGTGACTAAGCATTCAAATACACAAGCCTATGGGGACCATTCTTATTCAAACCACCACAGAGATGTGTCTATACCAGGACACATGATTCCCAGTGCTAACCAGAGAAAGTTCTAGGCAAGCTGAGATAGTTGGTCACACTACCAGGCAGTTTTTATTTTCCTACATATATGTATATGTGTATATATAAATAATGTATTAGCTTTTTTATAATGGTATCATGCTGTATTACCATTTTACTTTGGTAATTATTATTATTACTAATATCATTAACACTATATTATTATTATTTATTATTATTACTATTATTATTATTATTATTACTTTGTTTTGTCCTGAGATAGGGTCTTACTATGTAGCTCTGGCTATCCTGGAACTTACTTCATAGACCAGGCTGGCCTCAAATCACAGAGACCGACCTGTCTCTGCCTCCTGAGTGCTGAGACTAAAGGTGTGTGCCACCACCGCTGAGCTTTTGATTTTTTTTTAAAGCTGGGTGTATCTGTGAGATTGAGTCATGTGAATAATTATGGTTCAAGCCCATTTGCTTTCACAGCTCTAGAAGGTTCTGCTGTTTGTCTGCAGCCGCAGCTTATTTATCTTTTCTGCTACTAATGGAATATCTTGTTTGTTGCTGGCTTTTCATTTCCAACAGGGCTTTAGTTAGCACTAAGTACATGTGTCCATGGACACACATGAGAGAGTGTGTGAAGACAGTTGACGTTTTATGTTACCTTTACCGGATAACTCAGAAACTGCTCTCCAATACGCTTTCTGAAATTTCCTTCTTGTTAGCTTTGTGTGAGGGTTACTATGGTCCTGCAGCCTTCACCAAGGTTAGCATGCTGAGGATTTTTTAAATATTGAAATTGAAGGGATATGAAATTTCTGTTTTATTTGTTAAAACCCAAATTACTATTGGTTCTGATCCTTCCCGGTATTTTAATTTATTCATTTACACACATGTGTATTATGGTTTGCACGTGGTCAGAAAACAACTTGTGGGTCCCAGGTTGCCAGGCTTGGTGGTAAGCACTTTTACCTGCTGGGCCATCTCATTACCTTGCCATACTGATTTTCATGTGCTTGAAAATCTATTTTGATTCTGTAGATAATGGTTTTACTTGGTGTGAATGCCTTGAGGATAAAACCCATATCTAATTATGTTTTGAAGGCCCATTCACTATCACAAAACCTTTCTTAGTACTTGCTTGTTGGTTCTGATGGTTATCTCAATTGCTGGCATAATGACTCCTAGAATCCCCTATGAGACTGAGAGATGGGCCTCTCTGGGCGTGTCTGTGGGGGGTTATCTTGATTGGATTAATTGAAGTGAGAAGATCTGCCCACTGTGGGTGGCACCATTCTCTAAGATCCTGGCCTGCGATTCTGGATTGTGTGAAAAGGAGAAGTTGAGCTAAGCACAAGCATTCTTCACTCTCTGCTTCTTGACTGTGTATGCAATGTGACCTGCTGCCTCCAGCTTCTGCTGCTGTATTTCTCTGCCATGATGGACTGTGACCTTGAACTGTGAACCAAAATAAAATACCCTTTGCTTTTGTCAGGGTATTTTATCCCAGCAACAGGAAAGGTAGCTAAGCCAGTATCAGATTCATTAAGTGTTCTTTTTGTTTTTTTCTTTTTTTTCCTCCTCATCCCTCCGAGTGTTTCCTGCCTTGTTGAAGGCCTTTTATTTGGTGTAAGGGAGCAGAGAAAAAGGAAGGCAGGTAGAGACTTTTTAGGGTAGTACAACCAGAAATATTTTTAAAGCCTCAAAAAATAAACATAAAGCAGCCCCACCACCACCACACATATTGCAACCAAGCAGGAAGAAGTTTGTTTTCTGTTTACTGGAACACACACATGAAATCGAGTGTACAGTACATGCGGTAACATAGACATTGGAGAGGACTTCCTGATGCTGGCCCCAGTGCAGAACAGTCCCAGCAACATCCCCTGCTTGCTGTCACTGCAGCCGTGACTGACACCTTCATCTAGCACCTAACCTGACTTAAAGAAGAGAGTTGAACCTTGCCCCCGTAGAAAAATAGATGAAATGCTTTGGCTCACATGCGGCATAGTTGAGCCAAAATTTTGTCCCATGGTACAAAGCCAAATAGGGTTTTACTTCTTATCTTCTTCATTTAGGCAGCAGTGTTCTTCTCTGTGTTGCATTTTTTCATGGTCTGTGTAGCACAGTCAATGCCATCCTGTTGCATGTCCTTAGAAATGTCTGCGTTCTTGATCTCTACCATCTGATCAGACATCGCGACAAGGAGTGTGGTTGACCCCAAAAGAGTTGCATCACTGAAAAGTCTCATGCCAGCATAGATGATGATTTCCTCATAGCTGCATAGCTGGACTCCCCCTACCACAAATTTTCTATTCTTTGTCATTTTTCTTGTTCAAACTCTTATAGATATCCTAATACTCATTCATTCAGCAAATGTTTATCAAGTATGTACTATATTCTAACTACTGTTATTAATGTATGAATATTGCAGTGAACAGAAGAGATTAAGTCCCTTGCCCTTGAGAAGCTAACATTTTTGTGCTACATACTTAGCTCCAAGCTAAGGTAGATAAAGACACAGTAGACCAGGTAGGCTTTATGAACATGGAGCTATAGTTAGCTCTGAAGGTCGGTGCACTGAAGATATTCATTGGTGAGGCTGGTAGGATTCCTCAGTGGGTAAAGATACTTGCCACCAAGCCTAACAACCTGAGTTTGAACCCTAGACTCCACATGGTGGAAGGTGAGAATCAACTCCTTCAAGTTGTCTATATTAGCCTCTTGAGAAACCTTCCCTGGACGCTCAAGAGGGATGGCACTCATTCCCAACGAACACTGTTTATCCACTGAGTCTGTAGTCATGCTGCTAAAAACCCATCTCCACTGCTAAAGAGCAAGCCCTTTGTTAGTACAACCTGCACTTGACTCTTAGCTCCTGGTCTGTTTTGTTTACCATGATGCAAAGTTGAGCACATAGTCACAATAAATCTTCATTTAATTCATGGAAGATAGCATGCCCCTCATTCATGTATAATGAATGAATAAATGAACAGTGATTGAATGAATTATGAGTGCTAGGCTGTAGAGGGGTGAACTAATAGTTCCAGCTGCCTAGGGACTATTATTTACTAATTGATGTTAATAGTTGTAAAATCAGCAATCCACCCATACCTAGCTTCTATGACATAGTTCCCCTATATCATCCCCATATTTGTCATATATTATATATTAGCAAATATAATGTGTATTATATGTTAACATCTGACATATATATTAATATGTTACGTGTATCTCCTTATATCAGATATTACATGGCTCACAAAAATTTAGTGTACCCGGTTGTGGAAAATAGCATGAAATAACCTACTGTTACATTTTCAAAAGGGCATTAATCAATCACTAATAAGTCTTACCCCAAGAATGATGCAAAGTCTCTCAATCTGCTCAGCACACCTAGCTGCATTTTCTATTATTATTATTATTATTATTATTATTATTATTATTATTATTATTAATTATGTTCACATTAGTTTTGTGCACATTCCATCAACGTCACTTGAAAGTCAAGTCAAGCCATTTCTCTAAAAAGCCAACCTGAGCATGTGACCTTGAGATTTTGAAGTAGGAATAAACTGAAGGACCATTTTATCCACTTTGTGTCTATCAGAGATCTTTAAAGGTCACTACCTAGAGTGCTCTCCAGCCACTTCAAAAGATGAAAGAAATATTAGCAAAGCCCAACATGGGGCTCATATGGACGGCAGCAGAGTGACCAGCGCACTGTGTGACCTCACAGAACATGGGAAACAATGACCGTGTCCCACTTCCGCGGTCAGGACCACAGTCGGCAAACCCAAAACTCAGGGATGGAAGCCCTGTTTATATTCTTAGTTCTTATTCTTTAGAATTGCTTCGCTTTGTATCTTAGAGCCCAAATATTTCCTTCCTGCTTCTGGTATTTTATAACTAGAGATAAATTACCTTAACTCTTTCCCTTCCTTCTGCAACTTCCTCTTTTTTTTTTTTCCTGGACAAAGGCTAACTCTTCAGCCAGGCCCTTTGGGTTTCCTCTTTGTGGAAGGCACATATCTACCACAGAGCCACAACCCAACTTCCGTTGTGTGACACTGGGCAAACTACCTGTGCTGGTAGACTTGGAAGGCCCACCACTTCCCTTTCTCTTTCTGCTCTGAGCTGTGAAGACTGAATGTTCCAGATTCTAGGGTCAGCCAGTAGAGGCACCAGTGGGCCATTCAGGGACAAGAGAAAGAAGCCAGACTTTCTCTTTCTCTCTGGTTGCCTTGGGCAGCATCCCCAGCAGCAGCTGTGGCTCCCCCTTGGCTTCAGTTCCTGCCAGACAGGCCTGCTGTGGTTTCAGCTCCCTCAACAGAAAGGCACTGGGGGAGTCCTGCGGATCTCAGTGGAGCCTGGCATCCAGACATGCCCGAGGCACTTGGATGTGTTCTCATGTGTGGGAGCCAAGACATCCTCTTCTTAAACTCAACTCCTCCATTTTTTTTTTTTTTTTTTGCAAGAAGAAGGAAAATTATTCAAAATGACAGACAGTTCAGTTATATTCTCAGGATTGACAAGGGGCCACAGTTAAACGTAAGCCCTTTTAACTTGCTTTTTTTTTAATCTTTTGTAACACATGGGTCTTTATTAATTTGTTGTGCCAACTAAGGAGTAACTTCTCATTTGTCAAGCAAATGTTAGTGTCCTTCAATCATTATCATGAAGCAGATCAATTACTACCTAGTATTCGACAGAACAGGACATTCATGGTGGTGTGGGGAGGATGACTTCCACTGTGACACGAGGGGGACCGAGCCAAGGCAATGTGGCCTTCATTCTTATTAGAAGGGGGAAAACGAGGATGATATGTGAGTGGGGAGGGGAGGGGTGTTTTGGAGTCTAGGACTCTCTGTGTAGCCCAGGCTGGTCCCAAACTCATAACCCTCCTGGTACCAAAGATTTCTGAGCAATATAATGTCGGGATTCAAAATGAACTGTAGCCGGGCGGTGGTGGCACACGCCTTTAATCCCAGCACTCAGGAGGCAGAGGCAGGCAGATCTCTGTGAGTTCGAGGCCAGCCTGGTCTACAGAGTGAGTTCCAGGAAAGGCGCAAAGCTACACAGAGAAACCCTGTCTCAAAAAAACAAACAACAACAACAAAATGAACTGTAGGCCGATTTCAGCAGGCATGGCCTTGTAAGGCCGTTTGGAGCAGCGCCGCGGGAGATGCCATTGACGTGGAGTGGGTTGTGAATGGTGTCCTGGTGTCATAAACGCGCAGCCTTGAGTCATAGGAAAAGGCTGAAAGTGTGGTAGAAGGGCTCCCAGGAGGCTGTTGTCCTTCAGGAGATGAGGAAAGCCAAGAACTTGGGCATAACAGAGAGGGGGATGAATGTCAGACACATTCTAAAATAAGGTGAGAGTTTAACTGCGGGGAGGGAAAGAGATCTTAACAGAAATAAGGAAGTCAGGGGGAAATACGGTTCTTCTGGGGGTGTTAAGTTCTATGTTTGATAAGAGGTGTCCAGGCCATCATGGAAGGAGGCCAATGGCTATGAACACAGGAATTGGGGGTCCGGGGAAATTGGGTTTCAAATAAGTATCTAAAAAACATTCACAAGGAATCAGTACTGGAGACCGTGGTTTCTAAGAAACTGCCAAGAAAGAATATCTGTTAGAAGAAGGCCAAGGATTGCTCCTCTGGGAACAGCTACAGGGAAAGAAGTAAGGAAGCAGGCAGGTCAGAAAACAGTAGTAAGTGTTCACGTGATTCAAACACTCAGGCCTACGACAGGAAGACTGAATGGCATTTCTTAAAGGGCAGGCCGTTCCCCTTCTTCCTGCCAATGACATCACTGAATCATTCATCAGGATGAGGCCTCTAGCCTGGATCCCCGATAAACTGCAATGAAAGGAAACCAGCCCCAATAAATGTCAAGTATGAACGATATGTCACCAAGACTCTTAGGGTTTCTGCAGCACAGCCTGGCCCTTGGGATCAAAGGATTTCAAAACAAAGAAGACAGCATAATCAGAGACTCTGAAAATGTTTGTAGTATTAAAATGAAAAGTTGGGAAACTTACCCAACACAACAATACTAAATGGGGAGAGAGGAAGGTAACTTCAGAATTTGAGGAAAGAGAGAGACTGAAGAGCTGAGGTCATGGTCAGTGATGACTGAAGGAATCCAAAGGCTGAATTACCCCTGTGCGCTCTGGCATACTACAGACTAGCATACTGGACAGTCCATAGCAGACGTCACCAGCTTGTTTTGCCTCCCTGGGGAATCACCGAGTAAAAGGTAAACGGCCAGCAATCAGGTCCCTTCTGAGATGATTTCGTGTCAGGCTTTCCTCTTAGTTCAATTGTACTATTATGACAAAATATAACAGGCTGGGTTTCTCACCATTCTGGAAGCAAGATATCCAAAGCGCCAGCAGACTTGGTATTGTTTATTAAGCAGCGCAATGTTATTTATTAAGTGGCACTGTTTACTGTACAAGAGAAGCCACGAGGCACAACAAAACCCAACCATAAGAGTTTATTAAGGGATCTGGTGGTGGTGGTGGCGCACGCCTTTAATCCCAGCACTTGGGAGGCAGAGGCAGATGGATCTCTTCGAGTTCAAGGCCAGCCTGGGCTCCGGAGTGAGTTCCAGGAAAGGCGCAAAGCTACACAGAGAAACCCTGTCTCAAAAAAAAAAAAAAAAAAAAAAAAAAGAGAGGGAGAGAGAGTTTATTAAGGGAATAGAGAGGGGGTTGTGCATAGGCCTATGAAATGACCATGAAGGAAGAGAGAGAAAGAATAGGTAGAACCTGTTTTTATAGGTCCCTCCCCACCCCCGCACATGCTAATATGGGCTTACGTAGCTATACCATGCATGCACACAGATTACATGATCACACTGCGCACAAATTAGGTGATCACGCAGTGCACGGATTACGTAGGACATAAGGCCCTGGGATGACGAAGCATCTTGCCTGGCTATTGGACAGTGTATGTGCGGTCATGTAGCTGGGGTGTGAGGGTGGCTAGGAATTCAAATACTTGGTGTCTGTAAAGGTTTTCTCCTTTCGAGACAGTATCTTGTCACTGTATCCTGTGGAGAGGAAATGTCACATTCTTACATGGCAGAAAAGCTGGACTTAGTTCTCTCACGCCCTTTTATAAGAACAGTGACCCCGTTGATGAAGATGGAGCCCTTGTGGGCTAATCACCTTCTAACCTCCAGACATTGTTTCAACATGGATTTTCAATGAACCCAAACATTCAAACCAAGGCATAGAAAAACAAAGAAACAGCTTCCCGGTGCCTCTGGGAGGGTATTAGAAACCACCTCACAGAGCGACTAGGCATTAGCGTTTTGAACAGGGGCTAGCATCAATTCTACTGGGGTATGGTCTCCAGCCCACTCAGGTTTGAGGAAGAAGATATCTTAGGTAGTAAAATCTGCTAATGGTCAGTTTTTTACAATCATGTGAATAAGAAAAGCTGTGGAGAGCAGCAAAGGTCTGCTGCCCCACTAGGCAAAGAGGTAAGGTGAGAGACAAGGATATTTAAATGTCTCTCCCAGCCTCAGAGCCGCTGTTAAAGAGAAATCAATCCTAATTTCCCCAACACCGTGGTGCTATTTTATCTAATAGAAAGCAATGGAAGACTCAGAACAGGTGAAAAGTCCTTGAACACTTTAAAGGCGTCACTGAAGGTCATACTGGGACAGAATTTCAGAGATAAGAATGAGTGGCATCAGACAAACTCTGAACACATCAAACTATATCTACACAATATCAACTCTCTAACATAATAACTAACTAATCCGTTGTTTCGTTTACATAATTCCTAAGAACTGGAGTGGCTTATGACTGGTTTTTTTTTTTTTTTTTTTTGACGCTATCATGTAAATGTAGAAGTGGTACCTCTAGAAATCAGGAAGTGTGTTGGTCTGTTTTCCACCACTGTAACAAATGTCTCAGATAAATCAAGTTTGGATCACAGCCTCTGAGACTTCAATCCCTGGTGACTCGGCCCTGTGACTTTGGAACTGTGGAGACAGTGTGTTGTGGGAGGAGCATGGAGCTTGTCTTTGCTTTGTGGCTTCTAAGGAAAGGATGGGGTCCCAATAACCCCTTCAAAATAGTGCTTCCGAAGACCAAACTTCCCCCAACTATGTCCAAACTCTTTACAATTCTACCATCTCCCAATAACACCACAGGATTGGAACCAAGCCTTTAAAAAAAAATGATCTTTAGGGGGCATCTCAAAACAAAAATATAAAGTAAGAGCATAGAACATTTTCTTCCCCACTCAGAAAAGGGCTTTGAAAAAATCCCAATGTGGGCTTATTCAGGATAAAGATATCTCTTTATCTAGGGATAAAACAGCCTTGCTGATTTGGACATTATACTCATTCTCTGCAACTTCCATGGACTTGAGTATTATTGGGCACCAAAAACACTGCTTTGGACTAGGAGGAGCTGTCTAAGAGATGCATTTGGACCATACTGGTCACAATAACCTGCAGCTGAATAGATCTTTCCTGCCCACTGGTACCCAAATAACCAGTCAGAGGCTTCATATTAATTACAAACTGTTTGGTCTATGGCTCAGGCTTCTTGCTAGCTAGCTCTTTCGTCTTAAATTAACCCATTTCTATTAAGCCACGTGGCCGGTGACTTACCGGTACTTTCATATCTTGCTTCTTAGGCGACAGGCTGGCATCTGCCCAACTCTGCCTTCTTCTCCTTGTCTCTCTGCTTGGATCCCCCACCTGGCTCTATTCTGCCTTGCTATAGGCCATAGCAGCATCTTTATTAACCAATGGTAGCAACACATATTCACAGTGTACAGAAAGACCACCCCACAGCAAAAGTTCAGTGTTGGAAATTAATGGATCCTTAACAAAAAGGACCTCTTTAGGTAATGCAAGCAAAACCCAGGTAAACATCAGGCTTTTTTCTAAGAGGATTAGACAAAACAGTCTTTTAAGAGGAAGTGTCTAGCCGGGCGGTGGTGGCACACTGCTTTAATCCCAGCACTCAGGAGACAGAGGCAGGTGGATCTTTGTGAGTT